>JAQPZY010001534.1:500000-532500 GCA_029931535.1 Margaritifera margaritifera | reverse complement strand
TTAAAAACAAAATTACAAGGCTCACAGGAGTGCAATTTTAAGCTGAAATAATATTTTTACCATTGTTATATCATTACCTCTTACGAAAATCCCGATATTGTTCGAAGTAACACGTGAAAGATAATATAAATCACAATTTGTAGAGAAATGTTGAGAAAATTACTGAAAGCAGTGCCTCACTCCTCCAAAGGATTTAAGCTAAGATAAAATAGTTTTTTTTCTGAACAATGTACTCTGTGGAGGTTGGTAGGTAGCTTTGATCTGAATATTAAATAGGCTCGATTTTCGTGATGGAAAATTAGACGACGCATAAATATTTCATAGAAAAAAGACGAGACATGAGACTTTATCATTCCCTTTTATGAATGTGACTGTATTGTATTTTCTTTATATTATTATCTCCCTGAAGTCACCGAGACAAAAATAATGAAATTTAATAAGTTATTACTCATCCTCAATCGGTGCAGCAGTCTTCTATGTTCAATTTAAATCGGTATAGCTTGAGTCATAGATTGAATTTGACAATACAACATTTCATCAATTAGTGTGGGGTATCCTCTCTTTAAGTTCAATTAACTTAATGTATTTGTACCAAGATCTTCGACGACAGGTTGTCTTTGGATGGATCAGTCCCTAATTATGTTCTGAACGCTGATCCCCCTGTAGAGTATGCTTTAAACAGTCTGGTTTAAGACTATTGGAAGAATACGTTAATTGCCGCTGATTTATTCAATATATAAGTTGAAGAGTCGGAGGCACACGGGTGACTTTCCTTAAACAAAAATTATTCAGTCTTGATTGGCCTTAATTGTTTCTGCCTCCCCTTCCGGCAGCAAGTTGCAAGTAATCTTTAACCTAAAAATTACATAGTTTTCTCAAAGTTTACTCAGGGAAATTGTTTTTTGTTTTTTGTTCTGATATCTCAACTGAAATTAGTTTAAGAGATTTTAAAGCTGCATTCGGTCGCAAAATAAAAATCGTAAACTGAGTTAAAGGCATGACATGATTCTATGTCTCTCCTAATTTTTGGTACTCCACCTGCATAGCGAATATAACATTTTGCGTTGATTTTAAATAATTGTATTAGTGCTTAAGTACTTCGAATTCTACCTAATCAAAACTGCATAATCATGCGTTTGTCATTTAAAATATAATGACGTTTTCACACAGCAAGTAATGTGTTTTTTCTTCCACTACATAAGTAAGGCATTGACCAGACACTAAGCAGTTGTTATTTTTGATACATAAAATGAAGCTGTCGAACATAACCTGGACCTGTCTGATAATACGGTTCTTTATACGAGTGCCGTCTGTCAATATTATTCCCACCACTGTCGGATTGTTGCTCCCTTAATCTGGTATGCAACTGTGTCTGGCCCGAGGGATCAGACTGACCAATCAAAACCATCTATTGTTATCACGCGTGAGGCACGCGCCCATTGTTTTCTTTTTTGGGAGGTGGGTGGTGGTGATGGGAATGCTCATTTGGGTCCGCCCCACTATTAAAGATTGTTTTGGAAATCGTAAATGATTTATCGCGAAAGCTGTTAGCACAGTTGGCAGTGCTGCTACTACTTTGCTGTGGACAGTTTGAACACTTTAATATTACAGTTTTGAAACACAATACAATAAGGCAGACCAAGAACTTCATTAAAAATGTTTGGTCGCCTGCTTGTAAGACTTTGCTTTCTTAGTGAACTTTCGATTTTCTTGTCAACATAATTTCGTCATACTGGGGACCTCCTTAAAGGTTTGGCCGAAGAACGACATGACAAGTCACTGAAAATGAACAACAATGAACAGATATAAACGAGAAATCACCAGAAATAAATTTAAGAGAACCAAGAATGAACGATTTGCAACCGAATAAGTAAATAAACTGAAAATGAACTCGAATGGACATAGACGAATTATAAGTTCTAAAAACAAGTGTAACCTAACAGTGTTTTGAGAATAGTTATTTCATTATTGTGAACTATCAAAACTGAGTAAACTATTATTGTAATTTAGTTGAGTAAGACATACTTTTCTTATGGAACGAAGCAGTCGGGGGGGGGGGGGGGATCACGTAGGGAGGCAGTGGCAGTGAAATAACTGTTATTGAAAAGCCAAGAGTAGCGTCCCCTACCTGACTCTTCTGTTATCTTTGGTTACAAATCGGTAGTCTGTATTGTACAACCGCTACATTCCCAACTTCTCGGTCGAACCGTGAATGTAGCTGCCATTTGTACCACCTCAGTTCTTTACGAAACAAGGATTAACGAAGAAGTTGCGAATGCGTGGAACTTTTTTTCACTCGCAAGTTCTCTGTCAATTCAAAGGTCAATCTAATTGTGGGAATGGCCCAGGTGGTCCGAAGAGATTGAGGTTTCTTTTTTTGCGCATAAATTTAAGACATACGTGTAGGTAGGAAACAACTTACTTTTGATTTTTTATGCAGTCGACAAGCATATGGGCCCCTGAATACTACAGTAATAAATGATTTTATTTTGTACAATTTCGCCTATTGTTCTTTGTCACAAACTTTGTGGTGTGTTTGTCATACTTGGCTGCCGGTTGAGAACAAAAGCATTTCACTGTCTCCATGAATGATCAAATACAGCGCCAAAAGAAGGGGCTTGCGTTAACTTGATTTTTTGTTTACTCAGTACAGTTTAGAAAGGGATTGATCTACATTTTGATCTATTGGAGATCGGTAGAACGCCTGCAAGCCCTCTCCATCCTCACTGTAAGGGTGCAAATTTCTGTCGATTTCTGTAGAGCAAAGTTTAGTTTGACAGAGAACCATTAATTAGATTTATGAGGACCGGTACCATATGAAATCGCTATACTGCGATGATTTTAATGTTCGTGTTGTGGCCGAGATGGATTCTTAATTAAGCATTCGTTTATTCAACGGTCAGACAGATTGGAAGGAAAAGGTCGACTTGGATCTTGGTATCAAAAAATGTCAGAGTTGAGAGGGTACAGAAGCCATTTGTAATCTAGTGGACGTAGTATTATCTTTTTGAGATTGTCCAGAATCAGTTACATAAATAGCGCGAAATCTAGAAGGTTACGCTGACCGAATTGTCGCATATTTATAAAAGGCGGTAGATCCGTTTAATCTGATTGGCTACGCTGAATAAGGGGCATGTTTCCCACACGAAATTTCATGGTTTTAATATGCCACATCGCAAAATTTAGCCAGTCTACGTTTTTCTGTAAGAGTAAAAATATAGGAGACTCCGAGAATGAATTTAGAAGAAATTATCTCGTAAAACAATTATCCAAGGGACCGGATGTTTGGAAAATTGACGGGCACAATTCTGGCGGAAAAAGCAAGCAAGGCTTGAAAGCACAATGTATTTGGGTCAATCTCATGTAATTCGTTGATACCAATATAATTATTTGCTTGAATTTATTTGCTTATATTTGCATGAATTTATTTGTTTAAATTCGTAGATCAATTTACTTGATTTGAGTATAACGGTGTTTGAGTTCATTTATCTGAAATCGTACAATGATCTTCTTTATATAAGTTTGACGAATTATTGGAATTTGTCGTCTTGATTGTTATAGGAATCATGTATTCTAAGAATTTCATGCATTACTTTAGTTGATATGAGTTACGAGAATCCGTGTGAATTCACCGATCTTAGATGATTTCACGTAAAGACTTGAGTGTGTATTGACTGAAATTAACGTTGTTAAGCCATGAAGTGAGATTTCATGTATGCTAAAGACTTGAATGTGTGTATTCGCTGAAATTAACGTAGTTAAGCCATGTAATGAATTTCATTCATTCATTTGTATAATTGAGACGAGAGCGGAACTGTTATGTCTCGTGTGATGTTAATGTGAGTCAGTGATGAAATAGCCGTTAGGAAGTACATTAATCTTATGAAACTAGGTTTGTTTGTGGTCTGCCATGTTGGCTTGACCAGATAGCCTTTGGTATCTGTTTGAATTCTGATAGGACGATATCTGACATAACGAGAGTGGAGTAATGGTCTATTCCCAGTAGGATATCTGACAGAAGATTTAGGTTGCTTCTCTGTTTATTTTGAAAGGGGAAATAGCTCCATCCACCCACCTACGTATCCAAGTACCTACGTATCCACGTATCCACCTACCCACACAAAGTTGAGGGCCGACAGAGGCGAGATAGAGAGAGTGCGGAGGGGAAAAATCGGAAGAACAAAGAAAACAGCAACGGTGAATTTGGAGGGTCCAGCGTTAAACAGGTTATGCTGTTATGCAGGGACAATGACTTCGATTGTACACTCGATTATATGATGAACTAATTCTATCGTTTAAACAGATCGGCTATTTGCATAAGTATATTCGTTTTCAAATTCAGTAAGTGATTTATTTCAAAAAGAAGTGTATCTTCCTAATGTAATGTATTTTCCCAGTTTGTTTATGTAATTGATTAAATTGTTATATTTCATGTACGGGGGCTCGTGTTATTCTGTTCTATATATCTGCTCAGATCTCTATTTATTCTATCTATAAGTTTCATAATTTATATTATTATTTACTCGATCCGGGCAATAACACCGAGGTCGATCATCCTCTAGAAACGATAACCAACCAAATAAAGCGGACACCTTGTAACGAGGGTACCCCCACCACACTCACCCACTATTCGATCTGTTTTAGAGCAACCCAAACTGTGACATTGCGACTGTAAAGTGTCATAATAACCCGTAATTCCATTAAAAATGAGATACGAATTATTTGCAGTGAAAACATAAACATATATGATAATAGTCACTGTATAAATTTGAAGTTTAGGTTAACAGAACCGACAGGAAGACGGCTTGAGTGATTTCCCTTACTGTATTGCAAGCGGGGCTTTGTAAAGTTGTCGTTACTGACCGAGAAAAAACTAACAGGTCGCAGGGTATTGCCCAAGGGAAATAATTCTGAAATTGTCTAATCATTGTATCTCAGTGATTTTCAACCATTAAAAGTACATTTTGTTACTAATACTAAACATTATTTTTTATACTATTTTTAGTTCTTTTTCCCGTTCGCTTTTTTTGTGTTTAATTTTGTCCAGTTTTGATTAATTCTTGTTACTTTTCATATACTTTACTCATTTTTTTTTTTCATTTTCGGAATTTTGGCAGCGCATCTGAAGTATTACAACTGTCGTAGCAATATATTATTATTGGATTAGATGTTTAATAAAGATAATTATAACTAAAGCAAAGGTAGAAAGCGAGGTATTTTAGTTTCAAAAATTAAAAACAGCCCTATACTGAAACACTGAGTGGAGCAAGTGACCTGATATGTTCGAAAAAATATATGAATTGGGTGCTATTTATCTGCCCCCCCCCCCCCTTTTTTTATTGTTTACATTTTGCCAGATGCCTTGAACTTTACTGTAATTTTCCTAATTTTAGACTACTTGTCATATCAGGGTTTTGTTTGGATTGCGTAAAGCCATATCAGCAATTGTTTGGCGGCTTGCGGCAGGTGAAATTATAATTCAATTCTATACCGAATTAGGTCAATCAGCTTGTATATAAATCAATTGACCTTGATGCTAGGAGACGTCGAAATATTCTCCTTTTCAAGGATATTGCGAATCAAGAAATGAGAACTGTGTTGACATTGTTAAAGGTTTTATTTGTGACAATCTTGAATTCGATTCATGACAAATATATATATATATATATATATATATATATATATATATATATATATATATATATATATATATATATATATATATATATATGCGACAATTTTTACTCAAGTAAATATTCCTGAGCTCTTTACTTGAATTTTTCTTCTTCTTCTTCTCCTTCTTCTTTTTCTTCTTCTTCTTCTTCTTCTTCTTCTTATTATTATTATTATTATTATTATTATTATTATTATTATTATTATTATTATTATCTCTTGTTCAGTATTTCGCTAAAGAGTCTCCTGTCATATTTCTTCTGCTACCTCCTCCACGCATAATTTTACCGGGATATAATATCTTTATTTAGTACAAATTGTAATATCTGGTGTTAAATGGCGTTTACTTACGCCACGCATATTTTCCTTCCTTTGTTCTCAGCTTGGAAGTAGGTGAAAACAGTTTGGTTCTATGTACAGTGAACACGTAATTATACATTCGCAACTTGGAGATCAATCCTACGGATCAAGCCAATAGCTGTCATTCGGACCACCTCGACTATTTACGAAAAAAGGATTGACCGAGAAGTTGCGAATGCATCGAACTATTTTTTCATTTGCAACTTCTCGGTCAGTCATACGGTCAATCTAATCGTAGAAATAGCCCAGGTATTCCGAATAGATTGCGGTTTCTATTTTGCGAAGACATTTTGGGTGAACAAAATGCATGATTATTCTGTAAATTACTGCGCCGACATACATTCGAGGCATATATTTTTCTTGATTATCTCGAAACGCGTTAGAGAGAGAGAGAGAGAGAGAGAGAGAGAGAGAGAGAGAGAGAGAGAGAGAGAGAGAGAAGATATTTTCTTTTTCTACGTTAATACCGGATATACTTCATCGTGTGATGTTAAAAACGTAATATTTTAAAGAGTGGAGTTGAAATGTCATTTTTTGTACCACAAGATTAAATACATTCGGTAGTTACGCAGGAGAAATTTGTTCTTGCTATTATATATCAAACTTGCTTCTGAAGCGAGGTTTTTAAGATTAAATTCACTTTTCAGCACGCGACCCCCACCTCACCACCCTTTTGTAAGTTCACCTCAATTTCTATCGCATTTATTGGCTGATCATAAAAGAAATATCAACGATTTAAGAGAACAACAGATTTGTGATGACCGAATCTGTTGCAATAAAATAGGTTTTTGACATTTTGTTGACTGTTTTACCCTATCTGACCGCAAAAGCAAGTCCAACTGAGCGATGCAGTATACCGGATGTTTTATATTGTTGTCATGATTGTTAAAGGGACATAACTTCGTGAAAAGCAAACGGTGCAAGTGAATTATTTTCGGCAAAAAAATAATTTCTATGCCTGAAAGTCAAACTTCATAAGTTTCGGTGTTTTTGAAAACCGATTACTTCCATTTAGGCATTATGGGATTGCGGACTACATGCATGATTAACTTGCCTCCAAAATTGAAGAGCTTGACAACGTGCAAAACTACGCACCTCTGAAACTGAAGATCTGACAACGGAAGTGCTCCACTGAGCATGGACAATTTTACGTTTTGCAAAAACATATGTTGACACATATTTACGAAGAATTTTACTTTGTTCAAATTACAATCAAGACTTATATTAGATTGACCTTAACAAATCGTCACAGCAAACACAGTAAAGGAGCCAAGTGTTTGGAAATGTTTTGTTTGACTCTTAATATACATACGTATACGCCAAGCTGGTAGACGTATAATATCAAAAATTGTATAGTAAATCGCGAGATCGCAGAGGCGCTTACTTAGCGGTGATGGTGCAGAGTGGCCTGAAAGGTAATGCAGTTTCTATTTATTGCTCAAGCCCACAAAATGCTTGTTTTTCTTGCTGCAAGTATAACTTCTCAAGGCACACACACTCAAGCGTGATGGGAAATCTTGCATTTTCACATGTGAAAATATAAGGACATATTTTTAACCTGTGAAGAAATAGGAAATACAAGAATATGAAAAATATCTGACCAAATTTTTTATGTATTTCACACTTAAGTATACACACACACACACACACACACACACACACACACACACACACACACACACACACATACATCTGGTTCGTCAAGTAGATCGGCGGTGGCAGCCCTTTAGGGGAAAAGGCTTTGAATCTCGTCCCGTGTTAAACCGTTAAACCGTACACAAAATCGATACTTACTTTCTTCATGGATTCTCTGGATATAGGGCTAATTATTGATCATGTGGATAAGCAGAAGACTGAGGACGTAGCTAAGACAGGCAGTTCCTAGCGAGTCCGCTCTATTTTATTGTAATAGTATTTGTGCGTTTTTACGTCTTGTGTAGGGGGGATACGAAAACAATGAAATAAAATTAAATAAATCCATGTAAATATACACTGGAGCTGGTGATGTTACATCTTGAGTAATACGATGTTCATTATTAGACGAGAACAATAAAATCAAAATGTTTAAAAATACTAGTTAACTCAGATTACGAAGGCAATTAACAAGGATCAGCTTGAATTTGTATACATCATACAAAAATGGCACAAAGCTATATTGTATTGAATTGAATAGTTTACACATAGGTAATAGAAATATTTCATGAGTTTAACAATAAAGCAATAATGTTGACATATATAGAGATATTGCCTATTTGTTGACAAGCTCTCGACATATATTGAGACAATGCCTATTTGTTGACATACTCTCGACATATATAGAGACAATGCCTATTTGTTGACAAGCTCTCGACATATATAGAGACAATGCCTATTTGTTGACAAGCTCTCGACATATATAGAGACAATGCCTATTTGTCGACAAACTCTCGACATATATAGAGATAATGCCTATTTGTTGACAAACTCTCGACATATATTGAGATCATGCTTATTTGTCGACAAGCTCAGACGGGATAATAGGGTGCTAAAGCTAGATTTGTTGCACACACACAAATTTTTTTTTTTTTTTAAAAAACATACAAGAGAACAAAAAATGGTTGATTTGTTGATTTCAAACATCAAAAAGTTACCATGTAATGCCTTCAAAAAGATGCTGATTTACAGATTACATTTAATGATGACAACATTGAAATAAGTATCATCAACCATGATAGCAAGATGGTTCAAACAGTGCGGTATGAGAAAGGAATAGATTACGTATTTGATACGGGTAAATGCACAAATTAGTATTCTGCTAAATTTACAATACAAATTGAAGATCTCGTAAACTTTACAGGGCCAGTCTACAATTGTTCAACAAAAATAGAGATAGAATATATGGAGAACAATGTTAGATTTGAAACAAAACATGGTGACTTAGTATACAAAGTAGTTGGTTTAGAAACAACCATAGAAGTGGTAACACTGAAATCATTAACACGTTTGAAAGGATTAAAAAAGTTACAAGTTGTTGCAAATAAAACTTCCTGTTATAGATGGATGTTTTGTTAGCTTATTGATAACACCTAAAGATAATTTATCAAGCATAAAGTATTCGATGGATGTGTTTAAAACTTTTTACATGGCGGACACGAAACAGTATTTAGGACATCTTTACTGCGATCCTGAAAATCTCGATGTTTACACAAATATAAATCAATTGTGGGAACCAATCAAACGTCACAAAAATAAAATAAAATACGCTGAATTGAAACAAAGAGTAACTGAACAATCTGCTTATACATTATACAAGCGAGCAAAAAAAAAGATTTTGTTACAAAAGTTTATGTAAGCTACGTGGATGACGAGTGGCATGCAAATATTCTTGGTCTGCAGGCATATGAAAGTACAGCGACGGATCCGAATACATTTTGACAGTGCTAGCAGAGAACCCGAAAAAATTATTTCACAAAAACCAAAAGACAACTTGGAAGCCGTTCACAGGAATTTAAGAAAGCCAAAGCTGGTCTGTTTAAAGAAAGAAAGACAAAAGTCAGCAAAATCACAAGATGCTGCAATCACATTAGGTTAAAGAAATGAAACAAAGTCACATTGATCAAACAGCACTGTCTGTTATATGATGATGTAGCTGTTTTATGTATCTTGTTCATTAAATCTTAAAGCAAAGTTGCTTCTTATGGAAATTATTCAGCATCCAATTGTTGTTTTTAACAATGTACTACGAACCAAAGTGAACAACAAAATAAAATGTCAGAAACTAGACAAAATCCAATAATGTCAGTATCTTACTTGCTAAGACAAAAGATGGTTTAACTTTTTTGGATGATAAATAGCATGTGCAAAATCACAGCTTTCATCTTTAGTTGAATAGCATAGGTTTTGTCCTGCGGAAAAATGTCGAGCGAAGCAAAATTATTGTCAACTTTGTTTACCATGCAACATTTAAATCTCAGTTTCATACGGCATACTTTTGAAAAATGTGTGTAAAATGTCAGTAGGTTCACCAACAAATATGGATATTGGACAAACTACAAAATTGGCTATAACATTTTCACTTAGTCAATTCACAATCGACAATCTTATAACACATGGACTTTTACCTGACATAATTGTTAACACTGTAGAGGAAAAAACGACATGATGCTAAGGTAATGTGTGCCAAAGAGACAATCAAACTTACATTGCTAAAATGGTGTAACGTTTTTAGCTAATAAATAGCATACACTAGCAGACAAATGTCGACTCAAACAAAAAAGTGCATCGGCACAACTTACTATGCTCCATTCGTTTGAAAAAGCTATTAAGGTTTACAACTGTGCCACCGTCAAACATAGATATCGAATAAGTTGTAAAAGTCTATCCGTTCCAGTATATCTTAGCCAGTTTACAATTGACTAAGAAGCAAATGGACTTTCACCTGACAAAATTTTAATAAATAGTACAGCCCTTCTCTTTGGGGTAGATGATTGCAAGTTCGGTACAAGCTTCACTGAACCAAAGGAGAGGTAAATTTCTGTTTTACAAAGTTAACCAAATAAAAATATTAAAATCCTCACCGACGGTAAGATATCCGGAGGAATAACGTGTCAGAGACAACTTAGACCGACGATACAACAGTACAACCTAAAACGGAGGAGGCGCGACTACTGCATACTGAAGGTCAGCCTGTGCATAACACGACATCTACAGAGTCAAAATGACCGGTTACGACTTAACAATCTAAGCTGTATCTTTCATGTATATAAACGTGCGAAAATGTAACAAGTGCTCTACAGTTATTTCCTTACACTGCCGACGGCTTCGTCCTCAGAAACAAAGCTATCTGACAATGGTCATCATATCATGTTGCCAAAAATTAACGAGATTAAAAATGATTTGATTAAAGAGATCGAACACTACATAGGTGTTAGAAATAAATACAAAAAGGGCATACACAGTTTTAAATTGGGTGGAGGCTACCATGGCAACAGATTTAAATTGTATGGAATAACAGCAGCCTGGCAATTGTTCCTTTCGGCTCTTAGCGGGTTTAGTTCAACATTAATACTATTTGATGCAAAATCCTTTAAGGAAAAGGTGATCGACCACAAAGTTTTAAAACAGGATGAAATAGTAACATTTGAAATCGGTAAATTGAACATTATCAGCTTTATTATACGCAACGCAATCAGTTACAATGTAATAAACAATGATGCGTTTATTTTAATCATCAACGAGTACAATACATGCAAAGTGTTATGTATAATGTTTACATATTTAACTTTTGTCCTACATATTTAACTTTGTCATTGGTTATAGGATGTAAACAAGTTGTTTAGTTAGAATTCGAGGTCAGGGTCGATTTTGTTTACAATTATACTGGTTTTTACACTAGAATTACTGATATGTGGCAGGTAAATTTCTGGAAAATTCTGTCAGGTAACCTGTGTTTATATATAGGAAGTTTGATAAGCAGTATTTCATTCCTATGCTAACTCTCAGTCTTTAAGGAACTTGGTTTAATAATCAGATGTTTATAGTTGTGTTATGAAAATCAGAGCAAATTCAGAGAGAGGAATTATTTATTTAAAAATATTCATTGGATTACTAAAGTGCTCATTCTCAATTTTAACTGATACATGAGTTTGGAATTTTTGTGAATTCATTCAAAGATATTCTGGATTACATCATTCAGGCATATCAGGACATTCAAGACTACTGGCACATCAGAATATTCAAGGCTACTGGAATTCATTCAGAACATTCTATATTTTGGACTTGTGATTAGGACACTTAGGATTATTAGATTATTTGGATTTTAATTCACAATACTGTAAGTGTCTTTTGAATTTTCAATTTAATTTTCTAGAAATAAATTGCTTGTTGATTTTAGTTACATTGTTGGTTTCACTTTAAAGTTAGAGGGAATAACTGTCAATGGTGACAACGAAGGCAATATAGATGTAGAATGTTTGAAAAACAACTCAAAATTTAAAATCACTTTGAGTAACATTTGCACGGTGTACATAACAAACTACAATGCTAAAATTTTAGGATTCAATGACCAGGGAACTATATAGGCATCTACCGAATCTAATAGAGTTTGTTGGATTTTAAAACTTAAATGCTTATGCAATTAACTTTACCAAAATCAATAACACTATGATTGTTTCAGTGCTAACTATCTACTTTGTTAGAATCTTTACCCGTTAAAATGTTTTTCACGGTGACTTTATTTCATACAATAGTTATGAGCATTACGAACAATTACAGTTGGATGCAATTAAAATATTGAATAACAGCACACAAGTTAAAGATAGAAAAGTGATAGATTTTTTTGATGTGCCTTAGGATATGATTTTCATTTACAACATGGGATAGATCATGCCAGAGGCAATGTGAACCAGAGATACAATATCTTTAAGAGGTCCCAGTGAATCTGATTTCCTTTGATATTCAAGTATGTAAGACATTTGAAGATACTATATTTGAAAGATATTAAGACTATAACCTAATGAACAACTTATATGCTGAAGTTTAACAAGTTAACAAGTTGACAATACAGTATCAGCTCTTGCACAGAGTGATACTGAAAGATCTTACAAAATCTCATATCTACAAAAATAGATAAATGAGAACAGGAAAAAGATTTGAGATCCACATGAATTGTTCACACAGAGATTCAGAACTGTATCTAGTGCCGTGTAAACATTGCAATCAGTAAGAGAAAGAGTAGATGTACAAGATCAGTGTCTAATTTTCAACACTATATACAGCCAGTCGAGCAGAGGATAAAAGTAAGATAGAAACTTTTGACAATGACATGGATGAAATAAAAATAGATCACTGGAAGTCTGTTGTATTCTGGAATCTCAACTGGCACAATTACAGAAAAACTTGAATACTGAAATCCATCAAAATGACCAAGAATCTAAATAGGCAACATAATCATTGTTAACACTATTACTCTGTCAGAGTTGCAGAAGACGAATGATTTAAAAGAGATAACTAAAAATATAGAGGATGTCAAAAACAAAAAAAATATTAATGAAAGCACGATTAGATCTATGACGGAAACTTGCGATTTATCTATTAGAGATTTCATTGTCTTAAAGTTCTTCATATTCTAGGGGACTAACATATACAGGGTTAAATAGACCACTGGCAACTCAGTTTGCATATCAAAAGGGAACATGCATATATGGGAGCTCAGTTGGGTTTCCGATCCATCCTAGAATGTTAGTCCCAGGCATCTACCTAGTCTAAATTTCATAATTACGCATATGTCTTTTAAATAGTAAATGACCTTTCCACAAAGCAAATATTGTATTCTCTTCCACTTATTTCAAGCAAGGTATTAACCAGACACCAAATAGTTGCCTTGGGATGCATAACTAAAAAAAAACCGAAAGAAAGTCACAGAAAAAGGTAACGGATAAAACGTTATGCTTTTAATTTGGGAAAAAAGTCACAGGAAAAATGTCACATTCAATGAGTTTGGATCAGATAAAATTCAACCGAGCAGGACTTAAATATAAACGTATTATTTCATTTATAGGCATATCAAATGTAAAAATAAAACAACGCATTATAACAATGTATATTTATAGTAAAGCAAACAAATGATAAGTGAAGCTCTATAAAAAAATGTACTTTCTTTTATATTACTCAGAAAGTAATTGCAGGGACGACATTATGGATTTTCACATGTTCTTGTTTTTATTATGACACAGGCACACACACAATCATTAATTGATGAGTTATAATTCATCAAGTTACTGCATCAAAGTTACTCAATAAACACATTCTGTTTTATTTATTTTTTTATTATAATTTATCATGTAAATTTAGGCATGTTGATTAATGATAAATCAAGTTTTTCAAATTTTTTATGCTTTGCAAAATAACTTTTTTTCATAATTATGCTACTAAATTATAAGAGCAAATTCATTTTAACTTAACTGATATTAAAGAAAAATTAGCATAGTTGTATACTTAACAAATGTGACATTTTCTGTTACGTTTTTTTCTTTACCTTTTTTCTTGTAACGTTTCTTCCTGTGACTTTTCATTGACTTTTTTTACTGTGAATTTGTTTCCTGGATTTCATAATTACGACATATATGATCATGATCTAATTCCACTTGAGTAGCAAGCTACTTCATCATAACAAAATTAATAAATTAAAAGACTTTGTAATTCAAGTATGTTTTGGGTAAGTTTGAATTTTCTGATTTATCATAAAAAGAGGAATTGATTTTGCTCATATTCTTTATAAAAAATATAATTTATCTTAAGAATGCATATATCCACACTGATAAACGGAACACATATTTTGATAAAATTACTGTATGTTTTGATAATCAATACTAAGCGCAAAAGAGCTAAAAGGCACAACTGTCTATCGTTGTGCTACAGTTGTATATGTTTTCCTACGGATGTATTGTTATTCAATCATATATTTACATCGCATTCCGTTCAAAAGAAAAAGTAAGTTAAAAATGTTCCTGACTTTAATGCAATGCTTTCATCTAAACGACCAAATGCGGAGGACTTTATTATGCATACAAGTTTTTGCTTTTCTATTAAGGTCAAAGTCATTATCCACGGAAAAAGTCTCTTCTATGCCCTTTAGCAAGAAATTATTGATAATCAACTGGCTCCCAACCTAATATATATGATTTAATACCGGATGATAGAAATGTCAACTTAATGAATGTTTCTAGTTTTGTCTTGAGTGCTAATGGACACCTGATGTAAAACAGAGTGATTTGTTTCCCAAAATGGAATTTTGAAAGAAAAAAATAGAGTAAATGCTAATTATGAAAAGTTCCAATTGTTATGAATTGACTGAGACTTCTGGAATGTGATTGGATATTAAAGGTCACGTGATACTGATCTGGACATGTTTACACACTGATAAATTATGGAGATTACTTTCGTGTTACCAATCAGTTTCCAGTGCACTTTAGGTGAAGCTTTGCCTATACAATTTCTTGCAACACAAAAATAACAACAACAACAACACCCATTATGACTTCAGATAAAAATTTGCAATCCCAGATAAAATCTCCGATTATAAGTTCAAACAATGTAATCGCACGTCCCTTCCTGCACTTCAGCACTCATCTCTGTAGCCAAAGAAAGCACATGGCAGGCTTTACAAGTCATTCTACATTCATAAATTACTGCATTCTTGCTTCTACAATGTTACACCGGCTGTTATTGAAGGTCTTGGACATAAACGTGTGATCAGGAGATCTCATTAAGAATGGACACAATTTTTGTTTTGAAATTGCGTAGAAAGCAAGTACAACGAATGTTAAAACAACAGGTACCAGACGCAGGCGTAATGTTGAAAAAAGCAATAGCCTGGTAAAAAAAGAAAAAAAAAATTCATACAGAGTGACGAAAGGCCCTGAAATCACTGCCGTGACCCGCTCTGACACTCTACCCTATCGATAATACTATATAAGTGTCGATGACCATTGGCTAGCAAAGATGGGGCTAGGTATTCTGGCGCCACGTGAAGAGGATAATGAAAGAAAACTACGTGCTACTTAAAATCAAATGTTTTGTTGTCGGAATCCAATGATTTGACGATAGAAAGGAGGAAAACTGAAATTTATGTTAACTTTATGAGTGATTAGGTAAAATGTACACTTCCATAAATACCCAAACATAATCCTATAATCCTATAATGAATTACAACCAGTGAGACCAATCCCGTATCTTTTAAAAAACAACAACAAAACATGTTGACATAGTTGAAACTAAAGAAAGCTTAAAGACTTAGCAACGGCCCTTGCTAGAATTTAGTTGCCTACAGATAAATACAAAAATTTGTTAAATTGTTATCGTTTGAAAGTGACTCTTTGCTATTTCGCAGGTACTGTTTCCTATATCACTAAACAAAGAGGAACCTGGACTTTATTGTCGGTAAATTCTTATACAAAAATACAGTAGGTACACTCATTGTTATAAGATAAGTTTAACTAGCAAGAGAGAGAGAGAGAGGGGGGGGTGGGGGTGGGGGGGGGTGGTGGTAGTTAAATGTGTAGAGTAAATACTTGCGTAGAGATAACACATCCGCAATGAGTATAATTTTTAGTAAATTAAATTATTATAACGACGCAATTATACAAAAATTCAACGATAAGTGCAGGTATCAATAGATAGATAGATTGATTGCTAGATATATGGATTGATCGATGGATAGACAGGTTTTTTCGGTAAGTGATTTTAGCCTACGCAATTTTCGTTAAACTTTCGAATTAAAGCAGAGGTGAAAGATCAGAAAAGGCTTCTTTAGAAACCTTGGGGATGGGGATGGGGGCTGCTTATCAGCAAAGAGTAGTATGACCTAGAATTCAGCCAGCTCTTTCTGCCGTCATGAATCTGGTATAAAACGTCTTTTTTGGTTAGTCAGCTTGTTTTAATCTTGACTAAATGTCTATGGAGACAACCTTTTGCTTGATTTTCACAAATATAGAATTAATTTACACAAACTTACATTTAGAATACTAAGGTCGTAATTGTAAAGCGGAAATATGGATAATGCCACAGTAATATTGTTTTTCTATGTAAAATATTAATTTTGTTTTGATCAGTAATGTCCCGTTCTGGTAAGCAGTACGGATTTGAACCTTTACAATAGATGCAACAGAGAGAAATAGAGTCCGAATAAGTATCTACTTTTATTACCCCCCTTAATACGTATTAGTCTTGAATTTGTGCAATATTTGCCCTGCATTACACGCATAATATCAACATTTAGCATAATCTTGAACTGAAATTCCGACTTGAGACAGCGTAATCTAAACCTACCGTATATACTCGCGTATAATTAAATAACAACAGCAAACTGCATAGACCCAAATGTGCTGTCGCATAATGGGCCGACAGATCTGGGTCTATGCAGTTTGTAAGGACTAATCAGTAGAACAAACAACATAGACCCTGATCTGCCGACGCATTAGGCAACGGCAGATCAGGGTCTATGTTGTTTAAATTTGGATACGAGTTATACGCGAGTATAGACGGTAATCATTTTTTTAAATAATTGTATCTTTTTTATTTGGAGAAAGGACTATTCGGGGATATACATAGAGGAATACGAGATGCAGTGTTCATTTGCTCAATAATTGAGTTTCGATATTCAAAAGCTCCAGTACAAATCCGCCGACTAATTGTTGGCGATGACATGCTATTTATATCTGCTTAAAATCTCAACCTGAATACGTCAGATATAAAGAAATGAAGAAAACACTGCATACAAAAATCTCCCTGTCTTGCATGTTCATTCCAGCATTAGCAATGCAAATGGTGAGAACATGAAACATCTCAACAGAGCAATGGGAAAGAAAAATGAAATTGAATTTATGTCAGTCTTCTCCTTGATTCTCTTTGGAAAATAGTTTCAATTTATACCCCACATCGACTGTTCTTGTAAACACACCTTTTAAAACATCATTTTAAGGACATATTTGTAAACTTCTAGGTGTAATAGAAAATAATGGCATCTACACTGTGTATAATACAGATATGTTGAATTCCTTTTGTCTGAAAGGAAAACGTACAGTTGAAGTTTACGAATACAAAATCCACCAGGTAAACATCTTTGCGACACAATTTTAAGCAAAAAAAATATATAAAAATTTCCCGTAATTTTGAGTTAGTATGCTATTCTTTTTAGTAAAAACGAAGACAACCTTTATTATCATTTTGCAGGAAATTGGCATCGTATATATCTATTAGACATAGAATTGGTAACATTATTCTAGATAGGTAATGAAAAGGGAACAACAATATAGCCTCGTAAACATGGAATTCAGTTTTGGACCACGTATAGTTGACGAGAGAGGGTTTGAATGAAGAAACACTATTCGTTCTAATTTAGGAGGGTTACAACACGTATTTTATCCTGTAAGCACATCCAGGAATCAATCTAGTGAATATACTCACATACATAGATATATATCTATACGGAATCCAGTGAATACACTTGCATAGACAGATAGATAAATACTTATACGGAATCCAGTGAATACACTTGCATAGGCAGATAGATAGATGCCTATACTCAATCTAGTGAATACACTTGCATAGACAGATATATAGATGTCTATACTCATTCCAGTGCATACACTTACATATATAAATAGATAGATACCTATACTCAGTCCCGTGAATACACTTGCATAGACAGAGAGATAGATGCCTACACTCAATCCAGTGAATACACTTGCATAGACAGATAGATAGATGCCTATACTCAATCCAGTGAATACACTTGCATAGACAGATAGATAGATGCCTATACTCAATCCAGTGAATACACTTGCATAGACAGATAGATAGATGTCTATACGCAATCCAGTGAATACACTTGCATAGACAGATCGATAGATGTCTATACGCAATCCAGTGAATACACTTGCATAGACAGATAGATAGATGCCTATACTCAATCCAGTGAATACACTTGCATAGACAGATAGATAGATGCCTATACTCAATCCAGTGAATACACTTGCATAGACAATTAGATAGATGCCTATACTCAATCCAGTGAATACACTTGCATAGACAGATAGATAGATGCCTATACTCAATCCAGTGAATACACTTGCATAGACAGATAGATAGATAAATATACTAAATCCAGTGAATACACTTACATAGACAGATAGATTGATGCCTATACACTTACATATATAAATAGATAGATACATATACGCAATCCAGTGAATACACTTATATAGACAGATAGATAGACACATATACGCAAAAGTATTGGAACACAAAAACAAAAAAAAGAACTATAAGCATAAGAAAACGAATTTGTATTCATCTACATTTAGTTTGAGTCAGTGCTACGATTGTAAGCCTTAATAGGTTTGCTTTTGTATTTAGCATCGGCTATTTTTACACTTTTTCATTTCTGATTTCTATAATTTTATCATGGAATTGAATTGGGCTTTCAAATCCTCAGTCAGACGTGAAAGTGGGGCAATCTAACATTAACCGTATTGATGAGTGATGATTACATTTCCGAGATATCAGGGTAGTAAGTGATACAAAACCATAATCCGAGGGGGGGGGGGACAAAGCCAAAATCAAAGGGATATATTTATATACTGCACAATGGATTTTTAAACAATCTGGGGGGATAATGGTCCCCTTGAGCTCCCCCCCCCCCGTGTGGACGCCCATGCCTCCCACCTAGACAGAGAAGTACATTTTAGTTCGAAAATAGAAGCCTTTTTTTTGCTTATCACCACAAGAACAAATCTCTATACTGGTCATGGGACATGGCTGATATCTTCTTTAATCTGTTGTGATGTCCAGCACTAGCGTCTAGACTTAAGAGAATGGAATGTTCATTTCGGCGCTTTGAATAGCTTAAATGAACCTGTATGGCATCCTGGAGATAATGTACAAGAGCTTAACATACACATAGTTCTTATGATCTTGACACATTATTAAATGGTAAAGGTACCATGCTGGGTGAGAGAACGTGTATGTGCTCAATTGTTTACCGATCCAAATGAAGAAATAACGTGATCAGGACGGTTCCAGCTTGTTTAACGCGTGCAGTTTGGGGACGTTTGTATTCAAGCATTGAAATCGCATAAATGTGCCGATTGAGTGCATTTGAAAAATATATCTACATCTATTTATTATACATGGCAAACATACATAATTTCTAGGTTCAGCTGTTTGCCAGAACACTCAGAAAAGAATGTGAACCCTAAGACTTCGTCTTCGTGTTGAAACTTCTCCTTCCTGTAACCACACACATTTGAGCTTTAGCGAGCCGTATATGATTCCACAATATCAAGCAAGTGTAAAATATACAAAATAACTAGATCAGCTGCCGAACATTACAGTTCAGCTTACCGGTGCTTTCTATTCAGACAAAAATCAGGTGGTATAAAATTACATTTTCAATGCATTTTGAGACCCTCTTTGTAAAAAATCTCAATATGAGTTTGGTCTCTAACATAATCACCTTTCAACGATGCATTTTCCCCCCGAAAGTATGCATCAGCCAATACGTAAGTAGTTTCAATTCAAGATTTTTACGAACAATTTTTATGCTATCTCACTTTCTATGCAGGTCTTTTTCCTCTTACATAACTTACACCTTAAGAGAAGTTAAGTTCAATGTATCTTAGCCTGATGTCCTCTGAGCTTTCCCATGACGAGTTAATTGTAGAACGTATGCAATATGTCTCTTGGATGGACAAGTTATTAACAAAACATCTATTATACATCTTTTTCCACTGCACATGATTCGATAAAAAAAATGTGAATAGAGCTATATATTTTGGGAATAAGAGATTATATAGATAACGATAAGATTGTATCTACTTTTCAAAATTACATAACAGATTAAAGAGAATAGTTAGTGGTGACGGTAAAGTTTTGTTACCAAGTACATGGTTATGAAAATGGGTACAGTCTTTAGATATAACAATAGTTTAAAGATATCCAAAGACTCGTTTAATCTAGGTTTAAATCCTATTATCAATCAAGATACATTACTGGTTGGCCGTACTCAACAGTCTGACAAGCAATCTGTGACATTACTACAAGAAATTGTTGAGGACAAAAAAGAAGACACAGTGAGTAAATAGTATGTAGAAAAAAGAAGGATTATAATAATGAAGTTCCTCCAATACGCGTTGTCTCTGACACTATGACGCAAGTCGATTTGGATACGTCAAAAAACAATATTGTCATTGAAATAAAGACCATGGTATTAATACTAATGGTTGCAGTAGCTGCTGTAGTTTGCTTTCTGAAATATGATATGAATTGTGCATTCGGCACACGTACAGAGTACGACTCACATACAGACTTCTCCTTTCAGGTGACTTCGCCTTTTATAGACGATGTGCTTTCGAAGAAAGACCTAATCCACTTTGACGGGTTTGCCTAAATTTGTATCCTCTTTAATGCTTTATTTATACCTTTAATCAAAAATGCAAATGACAAGCAGCTAATGCCAAAGCAAGCAAAATAACATCTTCAGCAAGGAAATAAACAATTTGTCCAGTACCCCTCAGCAATCAACTTATTACACTGCCAATAATTCCATGCAATGTTGTTGTTGTTTAATCTAACTCAAACAAATAATTACTAATTTGCATTAAGTCCTTTATAATTTTGTCAACGAACGAATCATCTTGGCCTCCAAATGGAGCGGTACCACCACTTGTTCCTCTACCACCTACTAAAGCCTTTCCAAAATATGCTACAGATCATGCAAGTGTTGATATAATCGTTGTTGTTGCTGTAGCAATCGTAGCAATTGTTGCACCATTTTCGTTATAAGTTGTTCCAGGCTTCTACTTAATGGTATCTTGCTTCTAATTTTTCAATTGATTTTGTATCAAGATTTTCTATAAAATTTATATAGAACTGTGTTAAATGTCCAACTAATGCCGCTCTTTTACGTTCAATAGTTCTTGCAATTTAACCTTTTTGCCTGTTTCTATTTCTTTGCTATTGCTTTTTTATGTCCTCTGTTTTTTGTATACATTTCTCATAGATTATATTTTCGAATTGATCACTTCTAAGATATTTACATAACCCGTTAATTCTCTTTCCTCTTGTGTAGTGAAAAAGTATAAGTACAAATAGACCAAAGAATAGTTACATTTCTGTTTTAAAAAGCAAGCCAACGGCTAATTGCCTAGAATCTGTAAAACAGAATGCGAAGCCCATGCAAAACACAACTGCGTAGAGTCAATAAAGAAGAATGTGCAAAATACAACAATGCAACATAAAACATCTATACAGTCAGGAAATTTATATATATATATATATATATATATATATATATATATATATATATATATATATATATATATATATATATATATATATAAAACCAAGAAAATCAACAAATGTGTCCCCTTCGTGGTTACTTTCCACCCTCCAACGCCCCAAAGTTACAACAGATAATTCGGAAGCATTGGAACCACATTGAATCCTTGGAACATCTGAAGGGCATATTACAAGAAGTTCCTATGGTTGCATACCGTAGACTTAAAAATCTGAAGGACCATCTGGTACGTGCCAAGGTTACTTCAAACAAGACCACAGATTCAGGCACATATTGCTGAACAAAATCATTACCTAATTTGCAAACATATGCCCGAGACCGAATCGTTCAGAGGTTCGACGACAGGAATTAGATACACTATCAATCAGAAGTTAGGATGCCGAACCAAAAATGTAAACTATATTCTAACATACAAGATCTGTTGGCGAAACCGTTGATTTCAGAAAACGAATGAATAACCACAAGAGCCACATTCGCAACAAATCAACTCTTAATTCCCCAACCACTGCAACTCGAGTAGGCATTCAGTCGAGTCCCTCGAGATGCTACCGATTGATTCTAACCTTAGGTGGACCGATATAGAACGCACACGTAAGGAACGATACGGGATACTTCAACTGAAAACTCATGGCGAGTTCGGCCTAACTGAAAAAGTCTAACCTTCCTATTGCAGTCTTATCAAAACTACAGCCAGGCATCAGTTTATCAGAGGTAAGAATTTTTTTCGATAATATTTACCCAAGTAAATATTCTGTAACTCTTTACATGTATTAATGGTATTCTTATTTTTCTTCTTCTTCTCATTCTTCTTCTTCTTCTTCTTCTTATTATTATTATTATTATTATTATTGCTATTATTATCGTCATTTTTGTTATTATTATTATTATTATTATTATTATTATTATTATTATTATTATTATTATTATTATTATTATTATTTGAACTCTTGTTCATTATCCCGCTATGCAATGCTCTTGACATACTTCTTTAGTACCTCCATGCATAACTTTACCGGGATATAATTTCCTTTGCACATTTTGATTGTGGCGTTGATTTATCGCTGCGCATGGTGTCAGTCCTTTGTTCCAAGCCTGGAATTAGGTCAAAACACTTTAGTCCTCTGCGTGATACTCACAATAAACACTTCTATGAATTTTTTTTACACAACTTTGTTGGGCTGATGGCAGCATAACATAGATATGTAGTTTACCTGTTTTAGGCTGTTTTTTAATTTTGTCTTCTTTCTTTCTTCTATTGTGTATCCTTTGTTTGTTTATTTCCCCGTAATTTCAACATGTAGGAGTCAAGCATTCTTCTTGGCTTTTGTGTTTAGTGTTTGTTTTGTGCGTGTAAATTGCTTCTTCCCCCTGACGAAGAGCTAGTTTACAAACTGTTTTGTATTTGCGCCGTTATAAATTTTTGTGTCGTTATATATATATATATATATATATATATATATATATATATATATATATATATATCACAGCTTGTATCGTTAGATAAATGAGTGAAACGAAACCAAGTGTTCCATCTTTATATCCCACAAAGCAACTGACAATAGTATATACATTTCTGACTGCACAATAATTAACGAGATTAGAAATATTAGAAAGAGATCGAACACTATAGAGGTGTTAGAAAGAAGTACAAGGTAACTCATAAGGCTTAAACTGGATAGAAGGTGGAATGGAAACAGTTTCATGTACTATGGATATAACATGGGATGCAAGTGTACCGTGAATAGCTTAAAAATAGCTACAGCCCTTACCTTTTATTGAATTTGGTGCAATAGCAGTAGGGTGTATTGCAAAAGTTCTCAAGGGTAACCTTGTCAACCATATAGTTTTAAAACATTGTCAGATAGTATCATCTGCCATTAGTAAATTGAACAGCACTGACGACATGATAAGCAAGGAAATAGGTGAAGATGAAATCGTCCATGTGGAGTTTATTTTAATCATTAGCACGTACAACATATATCAAGGGAAGTAGAACGGAATCATGAAAAAAGTGAACAAAAGAGAGAACGAAGATATGGAGAAATTGAAGAAAATATTTTTAGAAGAGGGGAAGAAACTGAAAGGGAAAGAGATTTGCGATACTTTCGAACGAAGTTTAAATTTGGAAAAATTAATTTCAAAGGATACAAATTCAACAGAAAACGTTGACATTTAGCTGTTTGAATTTTCCCTATACAAATAGGTATGCTTATAAGTACACACTTTATTGGTGCCTTTAGGGACTAATAAATAGCGGAGCGTTTACCTACGGATAAATGGAAAGTTATATTACAATCTGTCTTGCAAAGAAAGACTTTACATACGGTGACAACGGTCTACCCGCTAAAGAAATCCATCCAAAATAAATCCAATTGACAACAGAAATGGTAATGTACCCATCTAACTGGCAAAAAAAAAAGTTTTTTGTGGGTACCACAATACTTCCGATGAACTCAGAAAACAATATATTTTCATACATCAAATACAAAAGAAACAAACAAGGTCTGTTTAAAATTCCGGAAGGTTGTTTTCAGCTTTGATATGCACATGAACAAAGTTAAAAAAGGGAACGACTGCAAATGATGACAACGAAGAAAGTATTAATGCTGAATGTTTGGAACGCAACTCAAAAGTTAAAATCATTCTGAGGAATAAAACAGCGCATCTCGCCAAGTATATCTCCTGAATCTGATACGGCTTGCAGAGTTGGAAACTTACAAGTTTATACGTTTATTATGACCCAATCAATAACACAGAAAACTATTTGCATGCTAACTATTTTAATTTTGTTTCAAGTCTGTGCCAGTTACAAAAATGTCACAGTGACTTTGTTTCTTACACTGTCAGTGGCCATTACAAACAATTACAGAGGGGTACAATTAACAGATTGAATATCAACATAAAAGGTAAAGAAGAAATATGACGGTATGCATGCAAAGTATGTTTCTTTCAAGTTAGGTAAATAAGTTAAGATGGCGGGGATATCATCTGTGAGAGGTCTTATTGACATATGGTTTCCTTTAAACATTGAGACAAAAACAGAGAAAAAAATGACACCTATTAAAACAATTTACATTGACTTAAGCTTCAACAATAACCGTATAATACATTTACGTGATCATGTTAAATTAACTGATACAACTACTATCCGGTTTGCACAAAGACGCGTTGATACCACAATATGCAAGACATTGGAGGATAACAATTTGATATATATCAAAACATGGAGAGAGAAAACGCTGGCGATAACTATTACAGCCATTGAACACATTGGTAATGAAAGAGCTAACAAAATTGCAGATCTACAGAAACAGGCTGACGAGAACAGAACAAAACTAGTGTAGATGCTCAAGATTTGTTTGAACAACGATTCAACACATTGTTTAATGATATTCAAACGTTGCAAGCTAAGGAAGATGGCATATTCCTTGCATACAACGAGTTACTATAAAAATTGAATATCCAGCGTACTTTTGAATAATTCTGTTTAGTACTTGATGCAATATTTGGAGCTTGGAAAACTCTTATTCTAAATATTAGGAAATTAGAATCTCCACTACATGAAGATATAAATATCTTCTCAGGTGCAGGATAACGTTGCAAAATAATTGTATAACGCATATATATATATATATATATATATATATATATATATATATATATATATATATATATATATATATATATATATATATCACATAATTGGTACACTTTATATACAGTGTTTGCAGTTTAGTATTTTGGATATGTCAACACGTTACCATATCCCATGAAATCTTTGTGTAGTATTCTCATTATTGATCGGCTGCGACCGTGAGATTTTTCCTTGTCCTGCCTTCTGGAACTACTTTTTTCACTATTACTATTAACAATATGGTGGCCGTCCTATTTACCCTACATAGAATTCTACGAATGCCAAACAAAAACTAGAACATGATTAAACCAGATGAACATTCGCCTAGTTAAACCGAAAATATGGGAGAACCAAGAAGATGGCATCACGCTGTCCAACACGAACCCACTGAGTCTATGCAGAGAAACGCCCGGCAGCCTATTGTAATGCAGGCAGTCCAGTTTACGTTGCTTTACCACCCGGTATGGATCTTGCTGGTCTCTCAACTGACAAAGAGTTATTCAACCACAGCATTCGTCAAACTCAAATAATGCAAATATCCGGTCGCAAAAACATTCCATTTGGGAATCACTGTAGAGCCACTTGAACGAAAATCGGCAGCGGCATAACTACTTTAGATTTAGTACTATTTCTGCATCCAGTAATCATTCCTTTAGACAAATATACAACAAGTGGAATTATATTTCTTCTTTCATATCCAATACTGCATCTGTGTTGAATGTCCATGGTGGAATCGACACTCTTTTCCGTGTAAACGTTGTAAACAGTCTCATAGAAATCAATGTATATGGTGTTACGACTCTATGGTCTAAGAAAAATGTAACAGAAAGAAAGTGAAACCAACAAATCAAGTAAAAAAATCAACAAGCAATTTATTACTAGATAATTAAAATGAAAAATCAAAAGTCACTTACAGTAATGTGTTTAGAAATCCTAATAATCCAATAAGAATGATTGTTCTAATCACAAGTCCTAAATATAGAATGTGTCCTTGAATGTTATTATGTGCCAATGGTCTCCAAAGTCCTGATGTACTAGAAATCTTGATGTGCTGAAGTCAAAATGAAGTATTCCAAAATCTCTGAATAAGTTCACATAAATTCCAAAATTGTCAATTAAAAATCCAAAATCCAAAAGTTTATGAGCACTGTTATAATCCAATGAATATTTAAAATAATTCCTCTCTTAGAATTTGGAATGAATTTTCACAACTGTAATAGCTCTTTACAAGACTGATGGTAATGTCAAAACTGAAAAAATTTCCACCAAACATGGTATATATAAAGATTGGTCACATGACAGAATGTTCTAGAATATGAGTCATCTTAATGGAATTCTAACTGTAAACAAAATTCAAACTTGACCTTCAAATTGAGAAAACATATTGATCAAAACAACCTAATTCAAGGACTCTAGTTAAACATGTTTTTCCTGATAAACATAAAAATTTAAGCAAATATTAAAGTGAAGAAACATTTATAATTTCCTAAAATATTTATAATATTATATAAACATCATACATAACAATGGCGCCTCAACAACTCCATCTGACCTGACCGAGTGAACACAGGAATTTCCATCGGAGATCCAGTGTTAAAAAAACACGTTGTCCGTATCAAATGTTCTATTGATTGGAAGGACAGTTGCTATTTGAATTGTAATTTGTAAAAAAACAAATCGACTTCTAAATGTCATTGATGCTCGAATTCTGCAGTATTGCTTGAACTCGCATATGGGACTGTTTTTTCACACGCAAGAATAGAAAAGTGCAGCGTCTGAGCCAGAATTAAATAAAAATCCCCAAATCATTTATTCTTCTTTCTATCTAGACTTTTTTCCTCAAAATAAAACTATGTGTTAAGCAGAATCTCAAATGGGCAAGGATCGCAGAAGCTGGAAATTATTCAATTTGTTTCATACATTCAATACCAAATCATTAACCATTGGAGATCATATATATATATATATATATATATATATATATATATATATATATATATATATATATATATATATAAGACCTCCAGTTAAAATGGAAATTAAATAGAATCTGGTTTAAATTAAACTTCTTCACGTAAAGATTGGGAAACAATACTATTTACTTTCCTTATTTATTATTACTGGAAATATAGGACTCCAGAGTTTTCAACATAGTGTTCTCCATACAATTCTCTATACTAATAGTATTTTTAAAATCAAAATCTCTGAAAAATTTGGTAATGAAGTTGGAGACGCTGCAGCATTGATATTTTGGATGTCATGTTGTGAAAACAGTATTGATAAATTGTATGTCATTTCTTAGAGTCACGTGTCATATTGAATTAGATTTAACAAAGGATACCATATATATATAGATATATATATATATATATATATAT
This sequence comes from Margaritifera margaritifera, assembly GCA_029931535.1. NCBI lineage: Eukaryota > Metazoa > Mollusca > Bivalvia > Unionida > Margaritiferidae > Margaritifera > Margaritifera margaritifera. Next base: position 504,620 of record JAQPZY010001534.1, on the reverse strand, counting down.
ATATATATATATACACATATATATATATATATATATATATATATATATATATATATATATATATATATATATATATATATATAATTAACAAATGTACTCTGTATATAGCTTGGTCAATTAAAAAGAAACACAAAAAATACAAGCGGTACGAGAAAGAGGAGGTGAGATATCTAGTATATCGGAATATTTACAATCAACTGAGTAGAGGATAAACAGTAAGAAAGATGCATTAGAAAGCTACACGGAGAAAATAAAAAAATGTCTTTTGGAGATTACAGCAATTTATAGTTATATAAACTTCAACAGAAAATGATGGTCAACTAGAACCTTATGTTCTGAAGATGAAAACAATATTGACATGAGCCGGCAGATCAGGGTCTCTGTTGTTTGTTCCACTGATTAAACCTTACAAACTGCATAGACCAAGATCTGCCGGCGCATTATGCGACGGCAGATCTGGATCTATGCAGTTTGCAGTTGGTATCGGATTATACGTGAGTATTGAAGGCTATTTATAATACAGGCATTCTTAAATTTAGGACAAATATCAGTCTTTTAGCATCAGAGGATCCTTCGTGACATAATAGTCATGTATATCTTCAAGTGTTTGAGGGTCAGAATGTTCCACGATATCATGTACGTACTGGTAGTCGTCATTTGATATGCTTGAATCATTCAGTGATGATTAAGACTTATTTGTTAGTAGTAAACTACTGACGGTGACCTTTTAAATCTATCGATATACTCACATGGGTTAATGTCCTTCCTAAATACTTAGCTGTCATGTCTATCAAAATGTTTCTGTGTCTCTGTCAAATGTTCATCACCAATTTTTTTAGACAGCTGTTCTAATTACTGTTTCATGAATTTACCGATGTCAACAAATCTGACTGTCCTTCTAACTATTATTTATTTTTATTCTTTCATGAAACTATCATCTGTAAAATACTTGCTGAATAACATATTTCTCGTCGTTGTTCGGTATGATTTTTATCTTTTCATCTAGAGTATTTTTAAAGGTTTTTTGATAAACAGATGGCTGTCTTGATCGGACAAGTTATAAACAAACAATAACAATGTATTTGGGACATGACTCTTACTTTGTTTTCAGTAATTTCGTTCTCACAGATATGACATGTATTTCTTCAGTTGAAATGTTTTCATCATCCTCTGTGAACGCCATAGATTTGCAATTTTTGGTCTTAATTTTCCAACACTAGCTTTGCAATCTTACCCAACGCATAATAAAATACTTTAGAATACGGTCTGTATTTCTGTATACTATTTATGAATATCTATTGTGGATTGATTTGACGTACAAAGAAAACCATGAATGAATCTGTCTGGCTATTTTAATTGTACAAGGTATTTTATTACCATATAAGTTAGGCACTTAGCCTACCTCAGCAGCTACAGCAACTTTGTGTTACTAAAGAAAATATCATTTTGTTGCTTTCAAAGTTTTGCTTCTGGCACGATGATACTTTCGAAATCACAATAAATAACATATGGAACTTTAAATTGATACTGAGGGGTTTTATTATTATTATTATTTGTTTACACCGGAATCAACTACAGGCATTAGAATCTATAAAATTATCTACATTTTAACAAAGTCTTTTGTGTTTTGATAATCTTTTTGGTGTATATAAAACATTCAAGCATGATTGTTTTTTTTTACATATGTGTTTCTGAAGAATATTTCTTATACATATTTGTTACGTTGACACAACATTTTTTGTTCTTAATCTATCTTTGAGCTTAGTCTGAGCACTTGATATATATGTATAATTTTAAGCCCGTCATATATTCATCGTGTACTTATACTTATTTCTTGGTATATACAATGTAAAATAAAAACAACGTTCAATGTCATTATTAATTTCGGCTCTATTTAATATATTTAGAGCCTATTTTGTCTTGCAGTCAAACTTTGTATGCTCAACTTGCTGTACCACTTCTGTGTGGGTCTCTTCAGACGTCAAATTATTAAATCTAATTGTACCTTCACTGAATCAAACTATTTAATTTTTCTACTGAAGATCTTCTTCAAATGTGGTTCAATCTGATTCTAAAATTCATTCAATCTTGATTGTTAAATTCTGTACTCCTTGATATTTCTGTTAAATAAATCTCTTAGACTTTTTGTTATGATTCTGTTTAAAACGTTTTAATTCTTTTCTATTTGGAACATTTACTATAGGTGGTTGCACTTTTTCTTCACTTATTTTGACATTGATTAATCCGGTATCGAAGTGTTCCTTTGCTTTATTTAAGTAGGAAATATTTCAATATATATTAAACTATTTTGTGCTTATTTCACTAGAAATATTTCAGTATATATTTATATTTTTAATTTTATTTAAAGAAAATATTTAAAGATATATTTAACTATTTTGCATGTTTAATTAATCTTTGACATTTAGCAAAAGTATATATGTTCAATCTAGTCTGTCAATCAATGGGGATAGCCATTTCTGGAGCTTTGGATGGACTTCACCGCCCACTTGGACGAGAGGGTTGCCGAAACATATTTCTTACGCAAATTCAGTCGGAATGTTGCTGAATCACATCAATTATATGGCACTTGAAACTGTTCTTTAGAGACTAAAGGTGCATTGCAGTTTTTCACGACAAGTTACCTGAAGCAATGTCAACCCAAGTCCCTTGCCACCGATTTGATGTCAAACTCACCTGGACATAAGCCATTCAACCTAATTACACTATCGTACTTTAATGAATGAATCTACGAGAGGAAGCAGGTGTACTCGGTAATTAAAGATGATAATTTTCTTATATACTATTCTTATCACTGTTAATTTTCAGTGGTATATGGTTCATTTAAATACGCAGTATTTTTTTTAATCAAAAATCGTTAAAAGAATGCAAGCCCTTTAAATAATGGAGATACAAATCATTGCTTTATTTTATTTTATTTTATTTTATTATTTATTATTTATTTCCTTTTTTTGTTCAATTAAAAAAATATAATTCTTTTTTGGATTTTAACAAATGTTGCAAAAAATAACATGAGGTAACCTGCATTAAATTTTGTAATGTCTTTACTACTTAAAAGTGAAGTAACTCTTAAAAACATAACCAACACACTATGAGATTTATGTCCCTTGGCCGTTCTTTATTTTGTTACAAAAATTCAATTTATCGCTTGCTAATTGTGGTCATAGTTTGTCTTGTCTAGAAGTTTTTTTTTTTACAATCAAAAAATTAATCTTTGCTACTTTGGAAATACATCATAGAATCTGGCTGGTCTAGTACTATGACTGTCTGGCTTACTCTGCTTTTATCGTGTTTGAGCTTGTTTAAGTGGCCGATTTCTTTCATATTCCTTACTACTTGTACTGTGCATAATTATACTGTGGTATTTAAACTTCTTATGTAAAGAAAGGTTGATACACATATTACACAATCTCAAGTTATAATTCATCGACAAACACAGAGAAGAGAATATTTTTAGCAGTTATGCCAATCATAATGTTGGAAGACTTCGTACAATCTGGAAAGTGTCTTCTAGTGATATATGCAAATTGGACTATTTGATACAAATACGATAAGTTTTTTTATGGTTAGTGAGTAATTAAACTGCCTGACAAAAACAAGTTTTTAGCTTGATCAAGCATTTTTTAGAAATGACGAAAGCTACCAGCCGCACACCTTTAAGTGCTTTAAGTACGAAACTTGCTACCTATGAAATATGTTGTATACTAGAATGAGAAACTATTTCCTTTGTAATTCATCGAAGACTTTTAGTTAACTACCTACTTAAAATTATGTAACGACCAATTTAATACATTGACAGTTATAAGAATTACGTGATCGGAATAAAAAAACTGTATACTTATTGAAGAATTACGCCCCTTGCCATATTACCCCCTTTCTTTCTCTCCAAAAATAATAAATCTTAAAAATGTATGGCATTTTTTTCAATAAATGTATGCACCAGATTCCTTTCCTTAGTCACAACCTGTCACGCACTGGAGTTGTTACCAGTAAGATATTCAGCACACCTTCCGAGGGCGTGAATAAACAGCTATAGTTAAAGCCTTTCGGCATTAACCGGTAATCACCAGACGACGGGTTGTCTATATCCATTATAAAATCGTAATCCTGTTTCACAAGCTTCACTAACGTTATAAAACACCAGTCTGTCGCAGTAGCATTATGCAAGTTTTAAATGAGGTGTGGCATATATTTAAATGAAGATAGGATTGGCTTTAGAAAGGTATATGTTCTGTATCATGCAATAATGCCATAGAAAATTCGATATTGGAATTATGTAGTATTTTTATACATGCGATTCTAAGACCCTATGATTATTCTGCTGCATGTTTTTCGATTATCAACACCCCAATAATTCATTAAACTGCCACAGATGGTGCAATGAATGATAGGATATAGTAGTTGTTTCATAATTGTGTTTTTGTTTTGTTTTTCGGAAATAGTTAACATCTAACTAGATTTGGAAAATCGCAAGTTTTAAAATTATTTTTAACACACAGTCCTGTTAAATAGCATTACTCAATTTAACGTCATCTCTTTACAAGCATAAAGATCACGATGAGTTTTCTATTTTTCAATCAATAATGCAGTATCTCAATATAA
>JAQPZY010001534.1:357500-495000 GCA_029931535.1 Margaritifera margaritifera | reverse complement strand
TTCTGTATATTCAATAATTACTTGCCATATATTTTCCTTTAATTGACACTTATTTCAACATAGTCTGGATACGAACCTTCAAAATCCTCGATCCATGTAGAGTGGCCTGAAATTTATTGCAATGGTGTGTTCAAGGAGCTAACATCCTTCGAGCTTAATAAATATAATGTGTTAAAACAATCGATGTTGCTAATTTCAGTGTAAAATTATATGACTGACGCAAAAAAAACAACAACAAAAAAAAACAAACAGTCCAGGCTAATTTAATGTGACGATGTTATATTCTACCATATATGCAAGTACACTCCAACTCAAGTGCTTATGATCTTGGTAAATAACTTAAAGACCATTCGGTTGAGACGATGCCATTTAAATAATGACTCCCAATGACGTAGATTCGAAGGAGTAAGAGTCGTTACTAGTCAGAATTCTTTCATACAGCCTTTTTAATTTAAGAGCAAAGGCGGCGTTCTAACATGGCACATTAACATTACACCCCTATTTTGAAAACACGGCACTCTGGCCAGGAAGGTAATTTAATGTTAAGAACGTACATAGGATTAACATTGGATGGCCATATGGCCACAAGGGGAATTTAGCATGGGGATTAGTCATTAAACGGACAATGCGAATTGAACATGGAGATGGGTAACTCTGGGGACAAAAATGGCACTCTGGACACAAGGGGAATTTAACATTACGCCGCCATTTTGAAAATAAATAATGGAAGATACGTGCATATGCTCTTCTTTTGCCCCTCTTATCTTAAGTCTCTGTTAATTTATCAAGTGTGTGTCACAAATTATACTTATTACATGATGATTAACACATATTATACCACTGTTTACCACATATCTGGTTTTTAAACCAATGTACACCCTAATATATCCATGTATCGTCGATTTTTACCATTAGAGGGTGCGTGTACGCCAACATCAAGAGTGAGTGGGAATGCTGATTTTAGACAAAAAAACAAGTGTCATCTGTCCATATGAGACATGTGTCTTTTATATACAGGAAAATGGGGAGGATGTAGGGATTTTTAATGCAGAATGCCTCGAGGTGATCTTTATGCACAGGTGTCCTTTAAGGCTGGTTTCACTCTTTGTTTTGTCAAGTGCACTTTCAAAAATTTATACTCCGACTAAACTTTCTATTGCTAAATTCACGTTTTAATTGTTTTTCTTCAATATATGCCATTATGTTCATCTTCAACTTACCACTCGCACTAAGCACGTTATCACAAACTTCCCATATGAATGGTTTTCCCGTGTTTGTATCCTCATATGCCTCTTCAAATCACCACTCCAACTAAACGTGTTATCAAATACTTCACATCTGAATGGTTTTACTCGAGTATGTATTCTCATAGCATCTTCAAATCATCACCTCGACTAACCCTTTTACCATAAACTTCACATCTGAATATTTTTTTTTTAGTGTGCACCCTCACATGTTGCATTATATCACCATGCTCACTAAACATTATATCACAAACTTTAAATTTTTTATTGGTTTATCCAGTATGTATCCTCATGTGCTTCTTCAAATCATTATGTTTACTGAACATTTTATCACAAACAAAGCGCATGAGTTTTTTCAATATATTTTTTTTAACAGCTCAGCTTTCCGTCCCTATTTTCCTTGAAAAGTAAGTTTATGTGGTAGCTAAAAGCCTTTTTCTAAGAACCATGCCGCAGTTCTTGTATAGGCAGTCTTTTCGTGAGGTCAAAATCTATTGTTTGTTGTCTCCTCGCGAAAACGGCCTCTTTCGATGCGATGAATGATTCTGTCGTCACCGGTATACGCACCATGATTTTAACAGAAAATTCAGCCATAAATATTTAATTAATCTCCTTGAGAGTGTTTACATTTTTGATGCAAGGACCATCATTAATACCTTTACAAGTTTATTCAAGTGTACAGTACCGTCATTAGTGCAAAATAAAGTCCCAAACTCTAATCCTTTTAAGCCATGATTCTATATCCAATGCCGCTTCTTTGACCAAAAAACATTTTAAATAATAGAATGACGCGTGTTGAAAGTTTCGAAATAATGAACACTACAGTCGAAATACTCATCAATTAACCTTCATTACTGCCAATATATGCCACTTGATCCACCAAAGTACCAATTACTCCTGTATGAAGTTGTTTTACAACATTTTCATCGTTCAGTCAAGATATAGCTAATTTTGAGTGAATTTTAGGTGAGTTACTGCCCTCCATTGATATGACATGATACTGGACACTAGAAATTAAATCACGCATAGGCGAAACAGATATCGGATTGCTGCGCGGGGAGTACAAGGTCCCGCAAAGGGAAGAAAGTTACTAGTGAGAATGCGGCGCAGGTTTACATAATAAATTAAATTCTACCTTCAGGAAATGGAATAATAATAATAATAATAATAATAATAATAATAATAATAATAATAAAAATAATTGTTAGAAGTGGTTGACCTTGTTAGTATTAATATGTCGATCGAGCCCTCTACGGGAATTTACATTACGCCGTGGGTTTACACTGGGGGCCTATCTGGCCATCTACCGGGAGTTTAACGTATTGCCTTTATATTGAAACATTGGTATGAATATAGACGGAAATGTGAAATAGTGATCTACTATTCAATAGTTAGTGATGTACTATCCATCACTTAGTTATCAACCATTCATTACTTAGTTATCTACTATCCAGGCTTGCTTTATATATAGGGAGAGAGTGTGTGTACTCTCGTAAAAACAAATTTTGAATTAACATGAAAAGATCAAAACTTTCCAACGAGAAACTAGAAGCTAAGCGACAACGACGTTTTGTGTCACTCAGCACTCTTCAAGAAGTGTTGGCACAAGTTCATGCTAGCAATTTTGAAGAAGACGTGAGTGATCCTGAGACAACACCATCTACCACCACTACAAGAACGAGAAAGTCATCCACGAAAAAAGAAAGTTGTTCGATAGTCATTGAAGATTATTTTTACATTCGACCTACCCAAAAAGTGACTTCCAGAAAATATAGACCAAACGGCTTACACTTACAGTCAAATTTAAAGAGTTAAAGCCCAATGTTCCAGCAGAGAAGCAGCTGTTATCATTACAGATTTATTTGAGTTAGTATTAGAGAAATTGAAACAACAAAGTCAAGCTCAAGATGGAGATCGTTAGAAACTATTCATCACTCACGACAGTTTGAAGTCTCCAGTGTGGACCGAGTTTAGTACACCTGCAGAATTAACTTCTTCCAAAATCTTGGACAAAATTCAACACGTCCAACAATCTCGCAACGAGTTTGACATGACTGATGGAAAAGCTTCTCTTTACATGACTCACGTTTCACCTCCAAAAGGCAGCGTAAAACGCAAAAAAAGTTTTATATCAGTGGATCAATTTCACAGTACCAAACGAAGTATCGTCCAGATTAACAACGACCAAGACCAGACGTGTTTAGCCCTTGCCATCGTAGTGGCTTGAACTCGTGCCGAGAAAAACGATACAGCAGAATGGACTAGATTATGGAGGAGCATTAGACATTCGGACAGAGCCAAACAACGAAGAGAAGCAGAAAATCTTTTACAGCAAGCTGGTATTTCCAAGCAAGCCGTGTGGAGCTCCTGAAATACAAACACTTGCTGGCACCTCGTTATAGGTTGAAAGTATACCCTCAAGTCGTTCGCGGAGCTCTCGTGTTTCGAGGACCGGATTTCCCAGACGGAAAATACATTCACGTTTATCATCACCAAGATCATTTCGATGCTATTACAAGTATCACATGATTTCTCGGATACGGATATTATTGAGACAAATGTGACCAATGATTTAAGTCGGGAGTACCATATTTATTGTGGAGAGATGTTGTGGGTGTTTAGCTTCCAGACCATGCATTCCTGAAGGAAAAGTACGAATTCATTGCTCTACTTGCCACGAACATTCGTCAGTCCAGCCTGTTACGACCGACATTGCAAGAAACAATTCCAACAACAGAAACGTGTTTGTGAGTTACTGAGTGTGCCCCACTTGTGGACATCTTGTTCATTCGAATAACAAAAAGTCACTCGTTTGTCCAGGAAAGAAAAAATTTCGTTTTTGTGATCAAGTCGTTGACTTCAATCATCAGTGTTACAAGATATGCAAAAAAACTCAAGGAATATTAAATGACAATCAGAACAAGAATAATAAGAACCGTGTAGATTTTATCTTTTTTGACTTTGAATGTTCATAAGAGACTGGAATTCACATCCCTACAATTCGTGTGGCTCATCGCGCTTGTGACAAATGCATTCAAAAACCTTTATTGTTTTCACTGTCCAAATTGTATTTTGATTACAGGAGGACGAGAAAAACTATTTCGTGGCTCTTCTACTCTTTCTGATTTTGCCGAGTGGATTTTAGACCCTACCGACGGCACTTGGAGCGAAGAAGAAATCCAGCGTTACGGGAACTGTCGTCGATACGCTACAGACATGGCTCACACTTTCTCAGGATACGACAGTCAATTTCTTTTGAGATATTATTCAGAACAGAGCAGGGAAAAGAATTTCCAACAGCGACCATGAACGTAACCAAAGTCATCTAAATGACTCCATGAACTCTTTGGCTATGCCTTTGACTAGAATGCCTAAAACGTTTGGAATGACAGAAATGGCTACAGGTTATTTTCCACACTTTTTCAATACCAAAGTTAATCAATACGTTGTGCTCCCGCATTTGCCTGAAATTCGTTAGTTTACTACCCCGACCGTATGCGAACAGAACAACAAAAAGCTTTCTACGCTTGGTACCAACTTAACTCTTCCGACCCTTTTGATTTTTAAGAAGAAAGTGGTGAAATATTATCCATCCTTTCTCAGATTTCACAATGGAAGAGTTGTACGATCAAGAATATCTACGACGAAATAGTTTGGAAAGTCAGGGATACAAAGTGATAGAAATGTGAGAACACGACTGCGATCGACGTTTGAAAACAGAATTTAAACATATCGTCGAAGATTACGATGTGGTGGACATTATACCTTTAAATCCACGTGACAGTCAGTTTGGAGGACGAACCAATGCTACACATGTTGTACATCGTGGACGAATATCAAGGATATTAAAAAAAATCAATTATATCAACGTGGTGTCCTTGTAGCCTTGGGTGTGTAAATATGCTCGAGTTCGCACCGAACAACCTGAAATGTTGAATGAACACATTGACGTGGAACACATTCAAAATTGTGTTGTCTTGGAATCTTTAGGAGATCGAGACCTTTACTTTGATACCGATAGTTGCATGTACATCGATCGCCCTGGAAGCTATCACCCACACAGCTCCAGTATAAAAAAGGAGAGCGTTCCTAGACATAAAGATCGTTTTGAGTACACACGTTCACCGAGAATGACGAATTCGACACAGGAACAGAAGAGTGGACACTCTGCTGACTCCAAACTCAGTGAATTTTAGTGTGATGCTGTGCGTTGCGACTAGAGGGATTCAATACCCTGCAACATAAGCGATGCAGCACGACCTTGCCGCCCTACTATCGAAAACGATGCCGTTCGTGTTCCCCTTTACGGATCTCATCCATGCACTCACAAACATCGCCGAATACTGCCACAACAACTTCATCAAGAATTACAAAACAAAGAAGAATACACCTTTCCCTTTGCCTAGCCATCGTAATTTTCAAATATATCTGAAAGGACCCAGTCCCAAATATTTAGGTGATAAAGTATACTGCTTCAGCTGTGGTGTAAAACTTCACGAATGGGAGTATAAAGATACAGCTTACCTTGAACATGCCAGATGGTCTCCGTGCTGTTGCCACCTTCCTTCGGATACTTTAGAAGTGGGGAGGATTCATACTTTACATATTGAACTGCGAGAACACATTTGCAGAGAGTTTGTCAAGATTCGGGTGAAACGCAAAGAACAATTGCATCCTCTACGACATAGATGTTTTGACCACTGGTATCTGAATGCTATAAGAGGGTTGATTACCTTGAAGGTGTTCAAATGGTCAGACATTGATCAACTACCCACAACTAAAAAAATGTCGATGCCACGACTTTTACCTACAAGGTTGGAATACTACAAAGAATTCCAGAGGACAATCACTTACACGATTACAAAAAAGTTTAAAAGAAGTATCGGCTCAAAAAGAGATTTCTTCACGACGTGTGTTGTGTTTTGAGATTAAGACTGAATTTCTTCAATTTGATTTACCAGTAGATACCGATTGTCAAAATTATGACTATTTCCTCAAAAGAAAAAAAAAACATTCCTGTTCATGACTAGTTTAGAAGAGCACATTTAGAATATACCATTGGAACTGCGAGCACGCATTTACAGAAAGTTTGCCAAGATTCAAGTGAAACACAAAGAACAATTGCATCCGAAATAGCATACACGTTTTAATAATTTGTATCGAAATGCTGTAAGAAGACTTTTAATTTTGAAAATATTAAAAATGATCAAATATTGATAAACTGCGAAAACATTATAAGACTTACCATGCCACAACTTTTTCACCAGTGTTGCACCAAATTCTGTGGGAGGAAGTCAATGATTGTGTTCAAGACTTAGTGGATTATCAAGTGCTGTTAAAAAGGACTGATTCCACAATAAGAGACAATTCGATTGAATTTTGGACGACATGTGGTGTGTGTGTGTGTGTGTGTGTGTGTGTGTGTGTGTGTGTGTGTGTGTGTGTGACCACCTTTCTTGGATTTTGTTTACCAGCAAATTTTATGTGGCAGATTGATGAACAGTACATGCAAAGACATGATCACCAAAACTGTATATGTGCACGAACAACTCATTGTCTTAAAAGTGTTGCGAATAGCGATGAATACAAAATGTGTACCTGCGTGTGAAGATGTATCTTCGTCATCCGTTTAACATGTTGATTGCTGGGCAATGTGTGATCGAACATAAATAAAAATTGTTGGATCGTCCTCCACAACGTATCGTATGGTGTTACAAATAGTGGCAAACGGCTTACTGAAAGAAAGTCAATGAAAATCCATTTAGTTTCTAGAAGGAATTCCTCGCGAAGACGATGGGATCATGTCTGAATTTAGTCAAACACGTCTTGTCATCTTTGATGACATGTTAGGAGAAGACACATAATAAATTAATCTTTGATTTACAAGGAAAGGACATCATCGTAATGGAAGTACTCTTTACATTACTCAAAATTTATGTCAACAAAGTGAAGTGCATCGCACCATCAGTCTCAATGCACATTATGTGGTGTTGTTTAAAAGTCCAAAAGATAAATTTCAAATTCAAGTGTTAGTCAAACAGTTAAGAACACCTTGGCTAAATTATGCTTATGACGGTGCCACTCAATTTCAACATGCCTATTTACTCATCGATTTATAACCTACCAGTCTTAATTATTTGAGATTTCATACTAATTTGTTTCACGATTCGTGTCAAGAAGGAGGTCCAGTCATTAACAGTTCAACTTCCTCGTTTTCGTCTGTCTAAAAGCAAAACAAACAAAACCTATAAAACATTGTTCACTTCTTTTCTTTCTAACAGTATTCAACATGACTTCCTTTCAACCTCATCCTCCGGACAAATTGGTTTGTGCACTGTATACCATTATTTGCAAAAAATGCAGTGCGTTCATATTTGTTAGAAGCAAGAAGTGTTACAATGGTTTACTTTGACAGCACGTCAATTACTTCAAGATATCATTCACATTCCACATCAAACAGAGCGTTCTTTGTTTTGTTTTTTGAAAAACGTAGCTTTGTTACAACTAGCTGATCCAAGAATCGATACTCAAACCAAAACACAAATTATTTTGAAACCAGGTGGAAGTAAATCTTTAGGAGGTGTCATTATTCGTTCACTTTAAAAATGGGATCCTAATGCCGAAGCTAAAAAAAACAAACCACCTCAAAGACAGACCAAAAAGAAGAGATGTGGTGCAGCAAGTTCACACTCTAAGAAGAAAAAGAAGCAAACCATCAAGAAATTTAAAACATCTCCTGCAATAAAGAAAGGTAGTGCCGCTAGAACGCGACCGTACTCAAGAAAACTCTGCTTGGTGACAGTCTCTCCTTCGTTTCTACTTAATCTTCTTCTCCGTTAATTATGATGCCTGCCAAACCTGATTTAAGACGGAAACCTATCTCTAAAGAACTTTCTTCTACTATTCTAGCTGCAACAAACAAAAGTGGCCTCTCCTAAGAAAAAAGTACAGGACAGAACATGCATATTACAAAGTTTACTGGATTTGTCCAAACAAGAACTGGCAAGATTTAGTCTGTTGAGAACACGAGTAGTACCTGAAGTCAAGTTGATACGACGTCCCGACAATCAGTGGAGTTGAATTCCAGTATAAAAAAAGAAGTGTTGGATAAGATTCATTTCATTTTTTTCCTCCTGATACAAAGCCGTTACAATGTTTACACCATCATCCACAGAGACCTATCAAAAAAGGAAAAAAGGGACTCCCTCCTCGTTTAGCTAAACATTGGGATCTTTTGTCAGTACTTACTAAATCCAATGCCCCGATAGAAGGCAAATCATTCAAAAAGCACCTAAAGAAATCATTGATACTGTGTGTGAATGTTGTTGGAACGTTTTGAAAGGGACGGTGCTTTTGACCAAGATACAGAAGCAGCGATTAGAACGACATCGTCACGTTCTTCGCCAAAAGGTGGAAAATAAAATGCCAATCAGTCAAAAGAACAAAATGCTCGTTCATTGAGGAGAATTTATACCCATGCTGATAGGACCTTTGTAAAAGTGGCTGCTCTCTTGTTAGGATCGATTGCTAGACCTCTTTTAAGAGGAATGATGAGATGAAGAACAAGAAGATAAAAAGGACAGACTTTTATGGAAAGACATCACACTTGTACCCTTGGATCTTATGGAAGGACGAAAATTAACTTTAGTTCCTTACCAACGATGAATGGAACTCCATCGTTGGTACGAACAACAGACACCTCATTAACTTCCTAACAACAAGAATTAAAATCGTTAATAGATAGAACAGATGTGTGAGAAACAGAAAAATCGCAACGATATGGACAATTATTGAAACGACTTTAACTGTTTCATCAGAAAGCTTTAGAGCAAACGACTCTGAGCGAAACACAAAAAAGGAGCAAGAGCTCCCATGAGGATGACACCCAGGCTACAGGGAATACAGAGAAAGATGTAGCAGAAGAGTTCAAACTCCACCTGTTAAAATACACAAGTTGACAACACCAACTACATCAAGAACTGGTTGGTTCAAAAAGATGACGTTCACACCCTTCAAAGCGGAAGTGAAAATGAAAGAAGTGAAGACATAAGTCAAACCAGAACCAAAAAATACCACACGAAGAAAAGGGCATTGGCAGTTGGTTAATTTATTGAGGACAAGCAACAACAGCAACCACATGGATATACCTTTAGCCAGCATTTACTACAATTCTGCTCATGCTGGTGGCTACAGGGGAATTCAAAAGTCATATCGCGCCGCTAGAACCAAACTCAAAGGTTTACGACTGCGAGATGTACGACAATGGTTACAAGAACAATCGATGTACACGTTACACAAACCCATTCGACGTAAAGTTTCCAGAAGTCAAACGAAAGTAGCAGGAATCAATCATCAATGGCAAGCAGATTTAGCGAATGTCTCTCATTACGAGCTTTAAAAACTTGTCTCCAAACAAAGTGGTCGACAATGGCAAACAGACAATGGCACCGAATTTCTTAACCAAGCTTTTCAAAAAAACTGAAAAATAAGACATTCGTTTTTTCACCACTGAAAAATCCTGAAACGAAAACTATTGTCGTGGAAACATTTTCAACTTTAAGAGCGTATGTGGCAATAGTGTACTCATCAACATACTCTCAAATACGTCGACGTTTTACCACTTAAAATCAAAGCTTACAATCAATCTTACCATCGTTGCATTGGATGTGCTCCAGAAGAAGTGACACCTGAAAACGAAGTGATGGTGTTTGATCGATGTTTTGGAATGTCAAAGACCAGAAAAAAGAAAGAAGCGTCAAACACTGAAGATTGGGTTTGCATTGGAAAAAACAAAATGCACTTTTGATAAAGGTTATTTAATCAACCGGTCGACAGAATTGGTTCGTGTAACAGGACAAGTACGTGGACGTGATCCTCCTGTCTATAAATTGAAAGATATGAACGGAGAAGTGTTGAAAGGAACTTTTCACTTGCTTGAGTTACATCGAGTATCCAAGAAAAAAGCCGATCTGAACGATATCGAAAGTATTCCTAATTGAAGAACACGTAAAGTTGGAAAACATCGACTCCGAGAAGTGAAAGTTCGTTGGAAAGGATATCCACCAGTCTCGATTTTTGGATTGCCGCTTTACAAGTCATCGACTACAAAAGGAAGTAAATGTTACCACCATGCCGTTACACACATTTACATCTCTTTCTCAGAGTTCATCTCTCCAAGAACTACAAAAACAACCCCTGTGTGTGGTGTGTGGACAACGTGTCCCTAAAATTCAAATCGTATTTCTCCGCCAAATTTTCGCGGTGTACTGTGTCATCGGAGCAGTCATTGTAAATCTGAGTTTGCAACAAGGAGATAAACAATAGTGGACTAGTTTGCCCAGCAATTGTAATGGCTATCTTCTTCCCAATCACTCGTTGAATTATACCGACAGTAACAACAACGGTAACTTCGCCGCGAACGCCAGTCACAACTCTTCCAGTCTAATCAGTCATCCTCTGGAACCCTCCTTGGAAAATCATCGTTTGACATCGAGTGACTCCTTCGAAACCAGAACCATCTAACTATGAATAACCAATGATATTTAACATTACCATGTGATAGTTATGTGGACGTGTTTTCCACTCTCTCACTATGTTGGTTCACGGCCAAATTACTTCAATCCATACATCTGGATCACGAAGCTCATTGGAAAGTAGCTTTGGTAGAAATCATTCATCCTACTCAAGCCATCAATGTCAGCGAAGGTCAGAATACTTTCGGCATAGATATCCTCAACAAGCAAGTCCAAGAACAGTTGGACAAAGATGATCCTTTACAAATCCCAAAAAGTTTCGCCAGCCAATCCTCAGTTGAACATATATACCATGAGAATTCCTACAGGATACTATTTTAATGCTCGACATCTCGTGGATACGATTTCAACTATTTTGAACGATCAGTTTGGCAAAGCACTGGAGAAAGATCGCAGAAGTGCACAGATCGATTAACACACCCTTTCTCATCGTCTTAAAATAGATTATTGCGACGGCCATTACTTTGTCTCCCGGATATACCTATGTCGCTGCTACGAAAGACATTCACAACAACAATCGATCCTACAAGTAATAAATTAATCTTTGATTTACAAGAAAAGGACATCATCGTAATGGAAGTAATATTTACATTACTCAATAGTTATATCAATGCATCGAATTGAATGAAGGACTAAATTTGATGTTTGTGTACTCTGACGACGTCGAGTACAGCGTTGTGGGAAACGCAGGCACTCAGTTGCTGAGAGATATTCCTTTCAAAGTGCATTCTGTTATAACTGCTTACGATGAACGAGGAAACACGCCGTATCACCATCACCGAGAATTTGTACATCCTCATTATCTTGCTGCCAGTAAATCGTGTTTTTAAAGTGTCAGTATTAGTATAAATGGAGATTATGGTCAAAATATTCTACTTTTGAAGGAAAAGTCACCATGAAACTACATTTTCGAACATGATTATCCAGTGAATTGCAACAGATCTATCCTGTGTACCGAGGAGTTGCTCAACAACGAGGACATAGTTTCGGAGATATGTTAAAATCAGCTTTTCGCACGGTAACACCCAAAACCGATGGTCACTCGAAGATTGCATGCTTTGAAAGATGCAGTTTTGACGTAAGGAAAAAACCTTCTTCAAAACGTACTCATCAACAAAGAAGTCCTACTAAGCCTTGATGAAAGCAGAAAAAATCGTTGAATCAAACTGGAAAAGACCTCCTTGCGCGGCGAGACACCCCTATAAATTCGCTTCACAATTCTTTGGCGAAGGCATTAATTCCTCGTCTACGCCACATCAAGGACAAGGCAGAAAGATAGGTCGAAAAGCCTTCAGACCTCATAGACGCAGTCAGAAAAAAAAAAAACAAAGAAGAAGAACAACAGTCACATAATTGGACGTTTTTGATTACTAAATAGAAAAGAAAAATGATGCACCGAGATTCTTGCGAATGTTCCAAGTCAGATCTGTTTGCTATGCCACCGACTATGAGGACGATGCAATAATCCCAATGGGTAGAATTTTTTCCCGTGTAGTCTTTGAGTACCGCAACACCTATCGAATTTGAAATCAAGGGACAGACCGAAGATGACATTGATCTGAATAACAGTTACTTGTACCTGAAAGTCAAAGTTCTCAAAACGGACAAAAACAATCCAGGTGCCGATGACAGAGTAGATCCTGTCAACAATTTCATGCATTAATTGTTCAGCGAAGTTGATTTGTACTTGAATAACAAACTGGTGAGCAGCAGCATGGACACGTATCCTTACCGAGCGTACCTGGAAAATCTCTTGACGTACGGAAAAGAAGATAAGAACACACATCTGGATGCTTCGTTGGTGTGGAAACCTGACACTCTTGATGCCCTCAACGACACAGAGTTGACAGAAGATGATGCTTCTCACAATTTTGGATTTAACGAGCGCCGAAAGAAAATCAAACAAGGACGTAGTTTAGAAAGTATGGATCGTTTGCAGTTAGACATGTGGTTGCAAGACCAATATTTGTTGAATGGAGAGGATGTACGTCTGAGACTGAATCGAAGTAGTCTGTGTTCCATTTGATGGCTAATGCTAACTAGTACAAAAAGAACATGGAAGACGTCAGACTTTATGTGTGACGTATGGAAGTCTTACCTAAAGTAGGAAACGACATCAGTCAGACTCTGAGCAGAACGACAGCCAAGTATCCTCTACGACGAGTGGAAGTTAAATTCTCACCATTACCTCTGGAAGTTTGCTCACCGGTATCGTCAGCAGTGCGGCCCTCGATTGAGCCATAGATCAAAATCCTTTCAAGTTCCAACATTTCAATGTGTCCAAGATAGAAGTCACACGAGATGGCCCGACGTTGTGTACCAGACCATTTGAAAATAACTTTGCCCTGAATAATTACTTGGGATCTTTTTTGGCTGTTTGAAACTTTGAAACCACGGGACAATTCGGAACCAGCAGGCATTTCGTACGACGATTGTGCAGGAGGATACGCTCTGTGGGGCTTAGATTTCACTCCAGACCAAGGCAACGAGGAGGGACATTTCCACCCTATAAAATCAGGCCAACTTCGTGTGAAACTTCAGTTTGTACTAGCTCTGGTGAACACAGTGAACGTCATCTTGTATGCAGAATTTGACAATATTCTGGAAATAAACAGTCTGAGAGAAGTGATCCTAGACTATTTAAAAAAATATGGAAGCTATGAAGATAGGCGATGAGGATGTTTTATGTCCAGAACAACACCAGCAGTCACAGACCACAAATAAGGAAGACAAAAATACAGTCATGATGTCAAGATGGTCAAAACAAGAACAACACTTAGGCAACTGTTTTGCTCGTCATTTGGCTGAACAAAAATTGCAAGTCTCACTAGAGAACATTGTTATGGTTGTCAGATCGTTCATCCTAGTCAGAAACAACACGACAACTGTTTGATGATGAATCAAGAAGAAAATATGGACGACTATTTGGAAGACGCATGGCCACTTATTTTAGAAGAGAAGATTTTGAAAGAGTGGTATAAAGACTTGTGTGACCATTCCTTCCATCCATTGACTTCTTTGGAAATTAAACCCATCGAAGCTCTCTTGCAACAGAGTATGGAGAGTTCATCGATTTACTTGATAGATATTTTCACGGATAAAGTGAGGTGTGAACTTATGACTTATCATTACACGTGAAAAGAATGAATATCTGGCAACGTCATTACCTTCTGACTCAGAGTTCGTACACAGCTTCTTGGAATCCAATGGTGTGTGCTAAAGATGAACTTCTTCATCGAAAACCTAAAGACGTTCAAGCATTGTCATCAACACTGACGACAGTGGAGACCCAGGAACCTATTGGGTAGCCGTATACTTTCCCAACGACCACAGTGTGGACTATTTTGATTCATATGAATTACCTCCACTGGAAGACGACATCATAGGCTTTATGAGAAGAAATGTTGTATCTACTCAATTAAAAATGCGAGATTACAAGGTACAGATTCGAAAAACGAATACAAAATAGAAAGGTGATTTTGAGAACATTATGGCTATATATCTTCTTTAGCGCAGAAACGTAGTGTTCATAGATGGCAAAATGACACCGTACTAGATCATTGGAAGTCTGGTATGACTTCACAACGCTGTCAACCTTGTAAATACGTTCATGTTTAATGTTTAGTATTTGTACATGAAGAGGAAGAGGAAGTTACTAGCTCTAATCCTCCATCTTCATTCAGTTTTGAGTTAGCATTGTTTATTAAACAAAAAATGTTGATTTTAAAAAAAAGATGCTCTTTCACATTCTCTCTGTCAATCTTTAAATTTATAAAGTTTTCTATCATGTCCGCGTCCAGAATCTGAAAGATGTTTTCCTTCACGTCCGTGCGTCTCACATACAAAGCGGTGCGTTCACCAGGCTTGGCGATCAGCTGTAGAGGGAGGGCTGGAAAAAGATCAGTGGAAACTGGCGAGAACACTGAATCCCAGAGTGCGGTGTGATCCATGAAGAGAAGAATCGAGCCCTTCTGTCGCACCGGACCTACCCCCAGGAGAGTCTCCAGGGACCAGCTGATCAAAATTGCCTGACTGTATGGGGTTTTCCGTTTGGATTTATGAAAAACAATTTTGATTATTCTCTTTTAAAACACAAATTTGACCGGTTTTGAACCACCGTCTAAAACATATAACCTTGAGTTAAGTAATGTGTGCGTGATACTAAACTGAAATGTGTAACTTGTACTCACGAATTGGCATTAATTTTGGCAACATTATGTACACAAAATTTATACTCGAATGACAAAATAAATAAAGAAATTTGGAACTGATAGGATTGCCATAAGTAAATATGTGGTTAACACATAACTGGTTGCTAGGGACAGCCATATTTAGTTAACTGGGCAGAATCATGTAAGTTAGTGGCGTTTCAATACTTCCATTCCGCTTCGCGCCTCCCTTGCCGAAATGGGTTTGCTAACTGCCGTTTCAGCTTTTGAGTTTTAGTATTACTTTCAGTGACGGCCATTTTAGCAAAATATTTCTGATTTTGTTTAGTCTCTGATGAATTCCGTGTCAGTTTATGAATTTTAGTATCACTTTTAATAAAATATTCGCTTTTCGTTTCGGAAATTTAGTTCGACTTTCAGTCTCGGTCTAATGGTAGCCATGTTGGATATATGGGTATCATCACGTTAAAAACACTCCTCTTTCACCTATATAATTTCATTACAGGTTAAATCTATAAGCACCCTAGTTGCTTTACATCATCCGGTTAGTAATGATGGGTGTTGGATTGTCATTAAGTGTGATAGATCCCCATAGTGACCTACAACGTTATATTCCCTTTAGACTCCATACAGTCTCATTTATTCCTAAAATATCATCACATGTTAAATTCCCGTTACCCTCATATGGGCCCAATGTATTCCTTAAAATGGCAGCCCATGTTAAATTCTCATAACTGCTATACCATCCCACAATGTTTATGCTGTAGACATTTATAATATTAAATTCCCATAGGGCCCCATAGTAAATCACAATGTTAAACCTGTGGACATTTTTAAGATTAAACTCAATGAATAATGGAGATAGTTTACTTTTGCAAAACAAATACTGCATGAATTTACTATACCGTCCTGTTTCAGCCTTAATAAGGAATTACAAATCTATGAATTAAAGATATGATAGGGTATCTGCTTCCTGCTTCAAATCATGCGCTTCCTGGTGATTGCTATGGTGACCATTGAATATCTTCATATACGGTTCCCTCGCCTATAAATGTTTCTCACAACCATGCTAAAAGAGTATTCAAGAGATAGCTCAAAGATCACCTGATTCGGCTGCTCGTTAATTTGATGATATTTAGGTCACAGACACAGAATGTTGTAAGATCGAGCTAAGTTATGGAGAGTTTTGACTTTAGTCGTAACTAATAAAAAAAAAAACAACATTGCATTTATCACATTTTGATTAACAGGCAATTTCTGGCGGGTTCCTTTAGTTGGTATCATTGATAAAGTCATAATGCCTTTGCTGTGAACTTTATTAGTCTATCCTGATTTCAAATAAGATGTTCAATGAATGAAAATGAAGTAAAGATTGTCATTACGAAAGCCTTGATTTTGTTTCCTGGAATAAGGACACACTGGTCACTTTAACTTTAGAATAATGTATATTTTTCCTATTCTTCCTGAATGCGACCCACCTATAATGTAACTAATACATTAAATTCCACTTATAATGTAACGAATATTTAGACACTTGAATATAATGAAATTGCTTCCCTGGCAACATTTTTCAAAGGCAAAATACAAATCCTCTGCAAGTTTGTATCTTGCAGAAGGCAGTTTCTGATGTACCTGAATCATGTAAGCTTTTGCAGTTATTAAACCACAGATTTGTGTAATTTATTCAATCTTAAAAAGTTCGTGTTTCAGATGGGGATTGGAGAGGATAAAAACAAGTGAAGCATTCCACTGTACAAATTCAAGTCATAGAATACAATTGAGACAATAGCAAACTCTGTGTGTGTGTGTGTGTGTGTGTGTGTGTATGTGTGTGTGTGTGTCATTATTTTGCCTTAAAAGTCTGATAAAAGATGTATGACATATTGTGGAATTTTATTTGACTTATACTATCTATGTATATTTAGCATTCACTTATATACTATCCATACATACACATATCTATATCCTCGGTGAAATATCCAATGCTTTTTTTAAACAGCTCCTTGATTACAGTACTAACATGTTTTTGATCGAATCTAAATCGAGGTTATTACGAAGCTTTTGTCGTTGTCCTCTGTTGATAAATCCGAGACTCCGATGTCGACCACTGGGGATTCAGACATAATGAATAATTTGGTTGTGACCCAAGCTTGCAATTAAGGTAGGCTTTCATTTGAATGTTATATAAAGTAGTATACATATGACAGTATTATAGAGTATTTTTGTACAACCAACTCCTGTAGTTGTACTACAATACAAAAATTAAACATCCAATTGATACATCTACAGACTAGTTAATTTTTGGGAAAAAAACTTTTGTGTTAGGAGGATACGACAACACTAAAATAACAAAATCCAATTGACAGTTCTAGAGACTAGTTAATTTTTGGAAAATCCATTCGTGTAAGGAGGATACGACAACGCTAAAATAACAAAATCTAATTGACAGTTCTAGAGACGTGTAAGGATGATACGACAACGCTAAAATAACAAAATCCAATTGACAGTTCTAGAGAGAAGAAATTTTGGGCACAACACTAAAGCGGTAAGGTCCAGTATCTATTTAAAGAAAGAAATCATAATTTGAAATGAAACATTATGTCAGCCGCAGAATCTAAAGATTCATGAACACAATGGCGCTCAATCTCAAATTCTAATCTTTGCCATTAGCGAAGTATTCCACAACAATTTCGACCAATAATAGACAGCGGATGTTGAATTGGAACAGTCTGCATATTATGATAACGATGTGAAATTAGTATGACACCACACTGATATGCTAAAGCAAACCATGAATAAAACTAGTGTAAATATGGTAAGATAAAAAATAAAGGTCAGGACGAAAGGTCAAGGTCAAGGTCATTCATAATGTATCTAGATACTACGAGCCTCGATGTGAAGGTCATGGGTCAATACATACCGGTAAATAAATATAGATGGTCAACTAATGATCATATTTCATGTATAAAATAAAACATGTTGGAAATATCAGACGATTATGATACCGTTTGAGTTTTAGAATTGGATTTGGAAATTCCGTTACACTTCCATTAATATTTCAAACACTATTCATCAGCTCCAGAGAGATTATTTACAAATGCAAATGATTTGTAAGAATATTTTAAAAAATGTTGACAAATGACTACAAGCGTACAAAATGAAGTGTATCAAAACTGTTATGTACATTGAAAAAATAAATATAAATATTGTCATTCACTACATAACCTTAAAGCTTTACATAAGCGTTGAATTGTTTGATCAACAACCATAGCTAAAACATATAATTGGATAAGAATTTGAGACAAAGAGTAAAAATGGCTTTCAGAAAGACTTCTCCAAATTAACGAACAACGCTGTTTCCGGTAAACAGATGGAAACTGTTTGAAAGAGAACACCGATTAAAACATGTTCAGATGAAAATAAATCTGACAAATACCGCAAAGTTCAATCAAATGAAAGAATAACTATTATTTTTGATGATTTGGTGTTAGTAAATTTAAAGAACAAGAAAATCAAATTAAGTAAGCCGAATAACGGTAGATTAACGGTGTTAGAATACTCGAAATGATTAGTGTACAAATTGAGATTGGGGGCCCCGGGTGTCCGAGTGGTCTAAAGCACTCGCCTTTACAGATCAGTCACACATCTCACTTCTGTCCGCGTGAGTTCGAGTCTCGGCTCGACCAACCTGGTTATGTGAGAAAGCTTCCCGTGGGTCGGTGGTTCTTCCCGGGTTCTTCCTCCACCAAATATACTGGCCGCCATTTATAGCGTATCATGTGCTGAAGAATGGCGTTAAGTCCCACGAAAACCACAAACTGAGGTATAACAAGCTCAAAAACATATACGAGTGATAGAAATGAGATTGTTAACGACTGATAGTGTTTCAGTATGTATGTATGTATGTATGTATGTATGTATGTATGTATGTATGTATGTATGTATGTATGTATGTATGTATGTATGCATGTCGAGACAGACTACTGTTTCAGTGGCATGAAGATAGCGTCAAATTTAATGACACTTGTGACTACCAAAAGAACAACATATTTTGATATCCCACAAATAAATAAGAAAGTTATGTACATTGTAAGGACTGAAACAAATAATTATGGTTGTTTTTGTTGACTTGTCAAGTACAGAGTCGTAAGGTAGGCCTGTAAACACCTCGAGACATACAAATACCAATCATACCATCTTTTCCCTGTTCTTCCTTGAGGCTGTAAAATGCAATCGTAGTTGCACTATGGCAAGTATATACGTGTCTAGTTTGTAAAGACTTCTTATTGTTGCTATTTATCATATCTTTCAATGGAATTTGACGGACACAATATCTAAAAGAGGTCTGTCAAATGACAAACTTATACATTTCAAAGGCTAACAATCCACAGTCTATACTCGCGTATAACTCGATACAACTGCAAACTGCATAGACCCAGATCTGCCGTCGCATAATGCGCCAGCAGATCTGGGTCCATGCAGTTTGTAAGGACTAATCAGTAGAACAAACAACATAGACCCTGATCTGCCGTCGCATTATGCGACGGCAGATCAGGGTCTATGTTGTTTGCATATGGACTTGAATTATACGCGAGTATAGACGGTAAGCATATACATATTCAGTGTCTAAATATACCTATGGAGTCATAAAAATAATGCAATATAGTTCATATCGCTCTGATAATGCAAAGAAGTATGTTGGATTCCACTCTATTTGTTGGTTATCAGTAGAAATTAATATCTCTCCGCCAGGATAAAAAAAACCATCTCATTACACTCGCTTGAATAGCACTCAAAATCCACCTTAAAGGTTACACAGTGACAGTGAATTTCTCGCAGTCTCCAAAATTGTAAATTGATCAACATATGCTCTGAAAAATAAAGTATATCTGATTTTAACGGAAATAATAATAATAATAATAATAATAATAATAACAACAACAACAACAACAACAAAACTTCTACTACGACTACTTCTACTACTAATAATAATAACTGCAACTGCAACGGCTCGCCATCACAGATCATTACGTTTTTAACTGCATATTCCAATTCAAACTCTATACCCAACCAATTGAACACCCCCCCCCCCCCGTATTTACCAGTTTACCACCCACCGACCCCCATTAGAGAGACCATAGGGTCTTAATGCAAAATCCATGACATTTATGATGCGTCTTCATGTTGTGCGCGCATATATAAAGTCGGGTCAGAAAATAATTGAAAATGGCACTGTAACTGAAATTGTTGTACATTTGACACTTGAAATCCTCCCAGAAACACCAGGGATAAGATTCCGAATGACCCACCCCCTCCTCCTCCCGATGGTTACCCCAAGGGCAACATAACTACAAAGTTTGTCAAATTTCCACTCAGACGTTAACGGAAAGACGGAGCTTATTACAATACCCCCAGATAAAGCGTGGGAATAATAATAATAATAATAATAATAATAATAATAATAATAATAATAATAATAATACATGGACGATAAAAAAGGAGTTCCAGTTACCACATTCTGGCACAAAAGCACTATTGAGTAATTCTTAATTTCAACATTTCATTGGAGTCGGTATCCTACATTATATCATAGTCATAACCCTATCCACCAAGATTTTCTCACTTTTAAGGCACATTATGCAAGAATAATATGCTCCTAGGTTCAGATGAGATGTAAAGTGAATGAGATTCAATGATGGGTTTATCATTTTAAAATCTTTGATGCTGTTTCACGCAGTAATGTCATACTTGGAAGATTCAACTTTAGAATAATACATAAAGTATTTCATCTTGAAGGACACGTCATGTTTTAAATAGGAAAGCAAAGAGCTATAATAGATAAACGGGTTAAATGGTTTTACATCCCACTTGCTTAGACACCGACTGAGTTATACAATTATTGGTATCCTTCTGAATTCATTATGGACAGTCAACACGCCTCTTCAAGTCTTAAAAATTGCAGTCTTACTTTACTTAAAATACGACTATTTAGTTTCAAATTGCACCATATAATATAATTTTATTTTAATTTAAAAGGAGCATGCAATGTACCCATACGCATTGACGTTCCAATGTTAAATTGGAGTCGCTGAAGACCAGTTTCAAAACAGAAACCCACGTCTATTCTCTTTCATCCACTTAAAGAACTATAAATAATTCTAGTCAGAAGTCCAGTGAGAATATCTGTACAACACAGTACTATATATAACTCGTTGATCACACATTCAAAGTTACGGCTCCAGGAGTCAAGTTGAATTTCAATATCGACTGTGGTTATTAGAGTATATACTCGCGTATAAACCCAAATAAAAAACAATGTTTTTGTTCTACTGATTAGTCCTTACAAACTGCATAGACCCAGATCTGCCGGCGCATTATGCGCCGGCAGATCTGGGTCCATGCAGTTTGCAGTTGGTGTGTGATTATACGCGAGTATATACGGTACATAGGATGGCGAGAGAAAAGCAAACAATTTGGGATATTGTATCCAAGTCAATTTTATCATGCCACTTCTACCTTGACTAACTTCGACAACAAGATTCATTCAACCGGATTGATTCCTAATTGGATTCAACATACTACTTCAACAGATAATCTTAATTAGGCAGATTTTTTTGGGAAGTTTACGTTTATAAATGAGTTATTTGACGCAGAGTACAAGTCATTTCGTTCGAATTTAATTTTAAAATATTAGGAATGTATAAATTGTAAGATTGTATGATATAGTGGCAGATGATGTAGGATGTAAATTTTAAATTGCTACGAAACAATTAGAGCAGAGGTGTTAATCATTGTTGGAGGAGCTAAAAAGAGATGAACAACATGTCTTGTGTTTTTTGTTTTTTTTCTTGTACTCTAATTTAAAGTTAGTAGAGTATCTATAACAAACTATATGTATAGCCACCGTGTGTACAGCGTGTATTTCTCCTATTATATAGCTTTGCACCACTATAACCCAATTCAGCCATTCCTGACTTTGTTTTATTCAACTGTATTATCAAGATTCTCTTTCTGTCATATAGAAATCATTTTAAGGACAGAATCTGAGAGGCAGGGATATATATATATATATTAATATATATTAATATATATATGTATATATATATATATATATATATATACACAGCAAAATATGTTGTTGATTTTTCGTCCCCTAAATGACGCATCTATACTGCAGTCAAATCATGAAGAATGGTTCATATTGTTCTAAAATAATCTCATAGCATATCTATCCATAGCGAAGTTGTAGGTTTCTCTTTCACTGGAGTTGTACTCTGGCTTGCTAGGCCATCATACACCTGTTCACCGGACTTTACCGATTGTCAGCAGTCTCTCCTTGTTTCCTTGCTATCACCATTGTGTTCACGGTTGCTAATGAGTCTTTCTTAATAGTCACTTGGGTCTCCA
This sequence comes from Margaritifera margaritifera, assembly GCA_029931535.1. Lineage (NCBI taxonomy): Eukaryota > Metazoa > Mollusca > Bivalvia > Unionida > Margaritiferidae > Margaritifera > Margaritifera margaritifera. The sequence continues at coordinate 472,647 of JAQPZY010001534.1, read as the reverse complement.
GATATGGCAATAGATATTATAGCTTACATTAGTGGCAGAACAACGCTAAAATTCAATAGCAAATCTGAAAAGGTTTTATAATTCTGCATGAAAATTATATAGTGAATTACTACTCTAATTGGATTAATCAGAATATAGCAAATAATAAATCCCGTGTTACTGAAAATGCAATAAGGAGAAGTTTCGCTTTACATTTCATCTGTAAATTACTATTCATGACTTCATATTAGCACACCAAATGATGACGATCATTTTAAGTTCTAAAATTACCCCTTATTTCCACATGGATATTACAACATTGATTATTGTTGCATGTGACAATAATCTACATAGAATATATACATCTCACATATATTTCATACAATATATAATTTCATAATTTTAGAATTTGGAATCATCTTTATATATGCAGATATTGTCGGATAGGATTTATTCATTTTACAGCTAGTAGTATAAAGAAAGGTCAATGAAAGATAGGAGACTTCAAATAGGAAATAAAATCGTGCAAGATTAACAAAACATCGCCGCCAGAGGGGACTGCATGTTATATTACCATCTAGATTTTTTTCTCGACTTATAACATGTAACAATTTAGATATCGTATATACTCACTTATAAGTCAAGTCCAATTGCTAACAACATAGACATTGATCTGCCGTCGCATAATGCACCGGCAAATCTGGGTCGATGTTGTTTGTTCTACTGGTTACTCGTAGTAAACTGCATAGATCCAAATCTGCGGCGCATTATGCGACGTCAGATCTGGATCGATGCAGTTTGACGTTAGACTCGACTGATAATTGAGCATATACGGTAGGTCAGAACGTGAAAAGATTAAATTATGAAGTAAAAATCATCCAAAGAATGATGATACTATCCACAAAATAATCTAAAGAATGACGATAATCTTCTCAAAATATCTAAAGAATGACGATACTCTCCACAAATCATCTAAAGAATGACGATAATTTCCACATAATCATCTAAAGAATGACGATATTCTCCACAAAATCATCTAAATAATGACGATAATTTCCACATAATCATCTAAATAATGACGATAATCTCTACAAAGTATCTAAAGAATGATGATAATCTCCACATACTCATCTAAAGAATGACAATACTCAACAAAATCATCTAAAAGAATGACGATAATCTCCACATAATCATCTAAATAATGACGATAATCTCCACAAAAGCATCTAAAGAATGACTATAATCTCCACAAAAGCATCTAAAGAATGACGATAATCTCCACAAAAGCATCTAAAGAATGACGATAATCTCCACAAAAGCATCTAAATAATGACGATAATCTCCACAAAAGCATAATTTGAAGTCGAAGATTTGCATTCATTACCTAAATAGACGAACATGCTCCTGTTTATTCCGATCACTGAGTAAGACATGAAAAAAGCAAACGGTGAAAAAAGTCTGTTCAAACGGTGGAAAGCAATTAAATTCAGTAGATGCGTTTGTGGAGAGTATCGCCATTCTTTAAAGACAGATGATTATTCCTCAATCAAACTGACATAAAGAGGATACAATCTGAAAAGTACATGAGTGTAGAAAGTAACAATTGTGTACTGAATTTCATATGTATAAGTTGAGCACCAGTTTATAATTAAGCTGAATTGGAGAAAGCGCCAAAAAGCCACTCTATACTGTTAAGGAATATAAATACGTACCATTTAATAAGCGTGAGGAAATTATCAAATGATATCCACGAAACTGAAGGTAAGACAAAGAAATTGTGATTGTGCATCCCAGGTCATTATAATGCGATTGCGCTAAATAATATTTTAAAAGGGACAAACACACAGCTAACATTCGAACCAATGAAAAAAGGTCGAAACAAGAGTTGTCATCATTCCAAGGGAAGCATAGTAAAAAACAAGACAAGGAAATACTTTGGGAAATTAAATACAGTCAAATGCATGTCGAATGTAAAATAGGCAGCACAGTTTAAATACAACTTAGTCATATAGTGGTTATTTTCATTTGAAGTCGAAGATGTGAATTCATTATATAAAGAGATGAACATGCTCCTGTTTATGCCAATCGCTGAGTAAAACATGAAAAAAGCAAACGGTGGAAAATGAACAGCATAGCTAGAAGTATCTCAATTTACTACAATAGTCTCGAGCATATTCTTATTGGAATAAAAATATATATTTTAAAAAATTGGGGGGGGGGGGCAAATCCTTCTATAATAAAAGAAAATATTTACATATATACATTTGCTGACAATTTAATTTTTAATGGACAACAAATTACATATTCCGTTTCACAAATAATCTTGGCGGCTTGATTTTTACCCTCGATGTTTAAATTAACCGGTATTCTTAATTGACTCTTTTAGTCTTAGTCCGCTTTTCACTATATTCCTACACTTATTGAATTACGTGGAGGGAGGAGTAAATGCCCGCCAGATATACTAAAATTATCTTATTTAATTATTTGTAGTAACCGAAATATGTGATCCGTTTTATTTTTAAACTTGACATCTGAATATGGAATAAGCTGTGTGTAATTGTTGATATTTGTTCATCCCACGTCGCATATTGATTTCTAATCCTACTTCTTGGATTAGTCATTTCTTCCACAATTTTAAGTGTATGCCTTTTTCTGGTGTAATAGACTTTCACGACAACTTTTTGCCGTTCTTAACGTAAATCATCTAAACTATTTTCCAAACAGGTTCATGTTATATACGGTCTCATTATTAACGTGTCGATGTTAATTCAGGTACCTTAATAATAAAATTTTTCATCGACTCAAATCGGTGCCTATTTAAGACTGTTACAGTATTTGAATACAGATATTTCACTTACAATTAAATAAAAGGCTTGGTTATTGACCGCAGAAGATATTTATCCCATCCTTCTTCATTTGCATATTCATGGTTTATATTTATTAAAATTTATCGATGAAATTTGCAAGTATAATAGTGTTTATGAGAATGAAATGAAGCTATAAAATTTAATAACTGTTTTCCTTTACTTTTTTAGATACTGATGTTCAAAGTTATTATATAATTCAACTATAATGCAAAAAGTGGTTTAAAGTATGTTCAGTTAATTACGTCTTATCTCTCACAAACAGACTCTGATTTAGCTCTCACAAACAGACTCTGATTTCACTTTAATGAACATGTTCTCACCTCTACACTTTTCATTTGCCACAAATTAGAATAGATTGACATTCGATTACTTGCTCATCTTTAAACACTCATGACACTCTCTGTCACATCTTCTGGGTTTATATGTCTCAGTCGCAACGTTGTCAGATTTAATATTTATATTTCTCTGCTGTTAACAAGAGAAATCTTTCACATTAATAGGGCTTGCTGACAAAAATATCACACTCAACACATGCTTATTCTGACACAGGGAGACAATAGAATTGACACCCTCCAGTGGCGTTTTGACGCAAAAGAATGGTCGATAAAACTGATAACCGAAGTAGATTTTGTTTGTAAAATGCCCCTACTGCAATCAAAGTGTCTAAGTCAAAAACGTTCAAAAATTATATTTAAAATTATTTTACAACATGTTACAATGGCATTAAAATCAGATCAGGTCATGTTCTTATGCACACGTATAACATATTTCATTTGTCAGCCTCAAGGGGATTTTGCTTAGGTAAGCTATGACGGTTTTCATTTTAAAAAAGTAAAAACAATTTGCAAATGGATACAAAAAATGAAGACCCCCCACCCCCCACCCCCTGGAAGTTGTTTAGATGGATGAGTTCGCAAAAGATATTCAACCCAGGAAGATGATGACCACAAAAGAAATTGCTAAAATTTTAAAGAAAAATATTAAGTGAGACTAAGACATGGATATAGATAATACATCAAGGACAGACAGCAGATGATTATATTGAAAATATGAATTGTCAAGCGGCAAACAAAACTTCAGTAAAAAGATACGTAAGCATTGATCTTTTCTTCTTGATATATTTCTGCAGAACAAACACAAGCACTACTGACTTCAACAAAATACAAAATATATAAACACGTTTCTAGTTAAATAAATTAAAATTAACATTTCTATGCTCAATGAACCAGTACAAAAACAACTGCGAAAAAAATTACAACTTCATTTAACACGTCTCCCCAGTGAAAAATAATTGAGACAAATAAGCAAACTTTAAGCAGAATTATCACTAAAAGATTTAGAGATTCATTTAAGAGAAGTTTATGGCGACAACAATCAAGACTTGTACAAATTTTCAATGACACTAAACCATATTTTTATATCGACCATCGATGAAATCGGCATTTTGTCTCTGTGAAATGTCATTTAACGTTTATTTCACATCTGATATACAAAATGGTAACATTTTATATACCACATTTGGACATTCTATATACCAAATTTTAACATTTTATATTACCAAATTTTAACATTTTATATACCAAATTTTAATATTGCATATACCAAATTTTAACATATCATCCTCTCAGTGTAAGCTCATGCATAGATTTGTCCGAATGGTTTACGAACATGAAAGCTAGTATTAATGTGAAAAATGACGACGATATGTTTTTCTTTAATGATGTGGTATGTTTGTTAAATGCACCATGTGATCATGTGAATAGTCAATAAAAAATAAAATTTAGATAGATACAATCTAAAGTAATCGTATCGTATTGAAGACAAGTTGAACCAATTCATAGTCTTGCTAATACCTTTTGTCACTTTACAAGCTTCTGCAAGTGTGATGTAAAATCTTAAATCCGTGTAAGAGCACAAAGATACAGTGGCCAATGATTTTCAAGAATCTGGAAGTCTAATGGTATTCAAAGTTTTTTGTACAACGCAAACTGTACAGCTTCAGCAACAGTGCCTGCCCCTGATCGTAACTTTAACAACTTATCATTCATAATCCTTGATCAATCCCATTTGATGCAACAAAATTATTTAATCACAAATCTTAATATATCAAAAAAGCGTTGTAGTCATTCGATTTGAAAAATTCATCGCTTCCGTATGATATGGTCATTCACAAGCATCGTATCTAAATTGTTTACCGCTAGTATCTCCTTTTGCTTTTATATTAAATGAGAGGAAAATACCACCCATTACAATGTATAGTTATGCTTTGCTTTGGAATCCCTCTCTGCAAAGTTTGTTCAGGTTTAACATTGATCGGTGTATATGTGATACGATGATGTATTGGGCTGAGGTATTTCACTAGCTGCAGTAGATTTTTCTTTTCTGAGGAGTTATATATTTACTGTAAGTCTTTGGAATCGATATGTACGAAATAAGACGTTGATTTTCTTTAGAAGAAAACTTGTAAGCAATTATCATATTAGCACCCATGACAAGCGCAATGAATAAGTACTCTTACTTTGTTAATCATTAGCAGGTTGTTGGAAATCATTAACTTTAGGTTGTCTTGGTTTTCTAAGAGTTACATTATTTAATTGGTGAGCAGATATGTCAGGGTGAGCAGAGGCTACTAGATCTGTAATGACTGAGTCACCAAATCTTGTTTTCTGCTTCTTTCATTCGAGTAATCCGGTGACTTTGCTCAGTTCATTTAACTCTGCAGCTTTTAATCTGCCTTTTCTTGATAATTGTCATGTCTAAGTCATTCTTCATCAGCTCCATTAGCATTTAAAACGTGAACGGTAATTTTGCTATTTATCTGGAGATAGGAAATATGTAGAGCCAGTAGGTTCATCCTTTTCTGCCATAGATTTATTTCCATCAGCTGACAGTGTTCTCTAATATTCAGCAATACCTGCTCAATAGTTATATTTATGTTTGTAAGCAGCTAACACAACAGCAGGTGTAGGCTCCGAAATCTTGGAGTACAGTTTAATGTTCTTTCGGACCATTATCGATCGTGTACTTGTTTCTTTCCCTTAAGGTATCTCCAGTCATGCTGTGGTGTAATTCTGCAGATCAAATTAAACTGTTTCACATATATGTTACTGCTATTTGATCTGATTGTATCATCACCAGGTAAAGGCATTTTAGATTCACACAGCAGTTTTCGCATATGATTAATTAGCCTACATTTTGGTCGATTAAATGCTGTAGGAACTTCCAAAACTAGATGTAGCCATCCACACTGCCCCCATTAGTTTTTTTTGCCAAAATCTCATGTCATACGGTGATCTGTATATGTTCAATTATTCTCAAATATTAAAGTGTATTTTTTTAAAATGTTTAGTGACTTATATATGAGATAATGAGTTACAATATAGTAAGTCTTTATCTATAAAAAAAAGCACAGTCACAAGAGAAGTAGAGTCTACTTTTGGACTAGAGTCTGTCGATGTTGTGCCACTGCTTCCATTGCATGACTTCATGACCTTTCTTGCGCAAATACATTAAACCTCTATTTACTGTTTATCACATTCACATGTAATTCTTTCTTGATTTATCTCTTTAATTTTTTCCTTTCCTCCACTGTTATGCCAGTTTATTCTCCTTTGTTTTACACAATATTTGCATCCTTAGTACTCTGTATATAATTTTTTTCCTTCGATGTTGCATTTGTAACATTATGCAACTGATTGTACCATTTATTGTTGTAGTTTAACTTTAATGACTACTAAATATGAAAGGAAAGTACTAAAAATGTTATATCTTTAAAATCGTTATATTTACACACGATGAAGGTGTACTGTATTTGTTTTCATCAGTGTGGTATAAAAACTACTCCCATATCACTTATTTTGGAAAAAAAGTATTAATGTTCTCATTACTGTAACAACATTTATGTGATTTTCATTACACTTAACTCTTACAGACTTGCTTGTAGTCTTTTACATTGCATCTGTTTTTCGTTTTTTTTTTAAAGATGTTATTGAAATCATATCTCTTTTTATTTCTTCTCTGATGTCATTTATTACTCTGCTAGGACATTGTCTACATTATAGTCGCCTTATCGTGTTATTCATGTGTACAATTATTATTTTTCCTGTGATGTTTCTGGGTGTACTTTCTTTTACTCCATATTATGTGTTATCTTCATTGTTGTAAAGAGATCACATTTATTCGTAAAACATTACCTTTGTATCCTCTTCCTGCAAATCTTCCACTTCTTAAACGACTAGATCACCTAATATTCCTTGCCTGATTTTAAATATTTCCTCGGTAAAATTAGGAAGGTTGTCCTTTGCAAAGATTTTTTGTATTTAGAAATACTAGTTATTTCGCCTATTCTAACTTTAGGTGTTACAAATGTGTATATTGTCAGGTAACCGAACAGACTGATCCATAATTTTGATATTGTTGCTTCCTTGCTTGTTTGAAATGGAGTCATGTCTATTGATCTGTGATGAGTGCTAACATATCCATCTATCAGCCTTGGCAAAACGATAAGACATCTATTTCGTTTTATCTTGTGTAAAATACTTCCACATTCAAGTCTTTAGAGCTTTTTCCTTTGAGTAAGTTAAAAACTATTCGATGTTTTCATTTTCCAACAGATCTTTTACTGTCGTGCTGTAAAATTCTGGTATTTGATTAAACTGTATCACTTCAGATTGTCGCTTTTTCAAGATTCCCACAATTTATTCATATTTGTGTAAGCAATGGAACTTTCAGGATCATAGTAAATATGTTCTCAATATTATTCTTTGTCATGCTCAGAGAAGTCTCCAATATCAGCCACTTAAAGTGAAATAAAAACGTTCACATAATACTGTTTGTTTGAAAAATTGTATATTGTTGTTATCAAAAAGTCAGCAGGACCTCCCATCTACAGGATACATTTTTATTTTCAGCACTATGCAACATTTCTTCAAGCCTTTCAAACGTTTGAATGTTTTCAGATTTATGTCAAATTTGGCAATTCCTATGGTTGTATCTAAAACAGCTACTTCACATACTGAGTCACAATGCATTATTTTAAATATAACTTTGTTTATCATAAATTCTATCTCTGTTTTTGTTGCATTTTTGTAGATTTACATTGTGCAATTTACGAGACCTTCCAACTGTACAGTAACATCAGCCGGACATAAATTGCATATTTACTCACATCATAATGAGTAACTTATTCCTTTCACGTATAGAACTGTCTGAACCATCTTCCTATCAGAGTGGATGCTAAGTATTCTCAATGTTATCATCGTTCAAAGTAATCTGTGATTAGCATCTGTACTAAAGCACACACACACACACACACACACATATAAATATATATATATATATATATATATATATATATATATATATATATATATATCACCTCTGAACAGGATGCGTAAAGAATTGTTCAATTAGTTTTCGCTAATTGTCTTCATAGTCAGACATGTGCAGTAATTTTAGCTTTGATAGTTTATTTTGATGCGCAAAAGAATGAGATTGTATTTAAATGGTTTTCTAAGCACCTCCAAGTCTATTTTAGGTGTTGTGCCTTAAGACTTAAAACACAAAACCTGAGTGGTCTTGCTTTCCCCATTTCCTTTCAGCACACTTACAAAACTTTGCTGCTATTCGTCTATTGATCGGCATGTTTTCGCGTCTGATAGAAAAGTATTTCTTTACAATTTCTAGCACATAGCAAGCAATGAGTTCAGAATAATTTATGCTAATTCTAACTGCGTAAATATAAACTCTGTCATCCATTTTTATTAAAAGATTGACATTTAGGCACGTGAAGAGTCCTCTTTTCTCGGTCTTTCATCAAGGCCACGGTCTCTTCCTGTTGATCTTTTGTAAGGAAAGATATTTCTTCCTATTCTCGCTGACTAGACATCTTCTCTGTAGTATTGGTACTGACAGCATATATTATATATTTTCATGTTGGACGTAAATTCATCTTTGTCACCTTTACCACTGGAATGTAACTTAAACCTTAGCATTGAAGCAACCTTATGTTCACCACTTTACAATGTAATCTCTCTCTCTCTCTCTCTCTCTCACTGGTAAATGTCAATTGATGGATCCTGTTTACAGGACCATCCAACATAAACAATCAAATACAGAATAAATTTCAAGATCAATCAATAGTACGTTGTCCCTTTGTGCACTATAATAAAAACAGAAAGGTCAATTGATTGTATTCGTAGTGCTCAGCTGCAACTTATGGAATTATTTGCTTGTTGTGTTAGTTCTGATGATGCTGGCATTTATTTGCATGCGACATAAATTGCATCCCACAGGATATTGTATATAAATGAAGGTGACTCAGAACGTTGACAGCATGCTAGAAAATAATTATCTTTGAATTACTGGAGCAAAAATAATTATTACTATATTATCTTATATTATCTCGTATGCCTATCTCTAGACATGCGGCATCTAAATTGGTCCAAATCAATGTAGTTCATGATCAAGAGACTATACAAAAGAGGAATACAATATTTTATTTCATTTTTTTTCGACTGATCATTCTTGCAAAAGATCAGTGTCTGTATTTAACTGTTGTTTGAACTCTAGCTTATCTGGCAAAGATGCAGAGATGCGGGTTATGTATATAAACAGTTCCATTCTTTTTTTGTCTTTTTTTTTTTGGGGGGGGGGGGGGAATTTACCCCTTCTTGAAAATTTAAATATATTAAAAATTAAGACTAGAATGCGGACTATATAATTTTATTTACAGGAAAAAAAGTTTTTCAAACGGTTCTTTCAAAATATCAATGCCGTTGTCGTACATAAAGTATGTAATTTACCTTCCAATTCAAAGTACGTAATTTACCATCCAATTCAATCTTAAATTTTCTAAGATACCATTCTTAACTGATTTCAATTCTTTCTTTTACTGTACATGTGATATCTCTTTCAAGTTTGCTTGATTTGCCCAGGAAATTTAACAATACGAATAGATTTGTGCATGCAACTGGTGTCCGAGAGTCCTCCTTCACTCCATCCCTCTGGGGTAGATTCTCCCACCGCATCCCGAAAAATGGCTCAAAAACCAGTTTCCCCTATAATAGCACCCTCCATCCAACCAACAACTCACCCCAGAGTCATTTTTCTCCAGAGGTGGGTGTGGGGTCTTGTCTCTATAGCCATTTTACGTATACCTTAAAATACAAACCGATTTTCCCCTCAGAAGAATGTCCCTAGAGCAGGGCCGACGCAAGTGTATTTGGTGCCATAGACGAACCTTCAGTCTTACGCACCCCCCCCCCTCCACGACAATTAACTTTTGAAAATGAATATTGTGCATTGGTATGAATAAAAATTCTGCATCTGTTTTTCTCTTTCTATTTTTAGACGCTCATTATCTTCTGTTATATATATATATATATATATATATATATATATATATATATATATATATATATATATATATATATATATATATTCAGTTTTTGCCGCTCCCCAAAGTTTGCCGCCCTAAGCGACCGCCTAGTTTGCTTAGTGGTTAAACCGGCCCTGCCCTAGTGTAGCCTTACCCCGGAAGTTCTACTCAAGAATCGTTTTTCCTCAAGAAAAAACACTCTAGAGTCTATGTTCCCCCAGGACGCTCTGGAATTGTTTTTCACCAATTAACATTGTATTGAGATAAAGTAACAAAGTATGGGCTATGCAGCTTCTAAGAGATTTTGATCAAAACTACAATATTCGATAATTACACCAGCATGCTCATTCATTATCTTTCCTCACCATCTTTTTATGACAACAGACAACTGGTTGATCAATCTCAAATTATTTGTATTATCACTTGTGCAGGCCACTCGTTACCAGACGACAGATCAACAGAGCTGTTACCTTTTATAGCTCGATGCGTAACAACGTTGTTCATGCAGATGTCTGCTGTACACATTGAACTCAAGACTGATTAAATCAATTGTAGCACTTCTTGAGAAAATCAGTTAATAAGGCAAATCAGCAAGGTAACTGTAGAATAAAAGTTTCTTCTAATGAGAAAAAAGATGGCTTGACAGCAATATAAAGAAATAAACTTGCATTGCTACATAATCAGAATTCCTCGAAATTTACCTTATTTTAGCCTATTTTTATATAATGCAGGGCACAGTTAGAATGTGACCCAAAAATGAATCCGAATTTTTAAAAAAATATTTCTAAATTAATTCATTTCTTATACTAGTTTTCTAAATGTTTTTTTCTTTATTATTTTTTATTTTATTTTAAACACGCTTCGAAACATTAGATCAGTTGGCTAAATGTGTAGAATTTAGTTACTTGGTTTGAATGTTGCTGTTAATAAGAAACATGAGTATTGTTTATGACCATCAAAGATGCGAAAGTGCTCAAGCGAAAAAGGGGACTGATGTCAAAATGTTCCATTATGCATTAAGTGCAAAAGTAATAAGTTAGAGTGAATGAAGCAAAGTTTCGTAAAGAAAAAATAATCTAATAAACATTATTCTATTTGCCTCAGATTTGGAAGTTTATTGGGATGATTGTTACGTCTTTTCATTAAAAAAAACAAAACTATTTTCTATCTGGAATGAACAACATTGTCAATGCGGCGGACTTTAAAAAGGCAATAGATTGATTTAAATTGTTTTACATCACATTATTGTAAGCAAGTTGTTTTATTTAACCACTAAGTTTGAAGTGAGTGACAAGGTATATACAGAGTGACAACTAGAATTCCTAATCACCAGATGTTGTGAAAGATACAGTTTGCAACTCGCTGATTGGCCGTAGAAAATCATCTGATAAATATTACGATAGGCTATATAATGTATAATTGACTGTCCCTACTCCTTTCAGTTCATAGAATGTATGTATATGTCGACTGGATTTTGAAGATTCTGTGTGTTTAACGTATAGTTTGGTCAATAAAATACATTCATACATTTTTCTGAGGAGTCCGACTTCATCGCAATTCATGTTTAAGTAGTATGGCCAGGTTTCCAAAAGTGGTCTTTTTACTCTAATATTGTGCTAGATTTGTCATTATATATTTTGTTTTCTCTAAAAAAAAAATTTGTCCATAGGAGACTTTTGAGCGGTGGCCTTACCAAGAATAGACTTCTCTCTTCAGCTGCTACGTGATTCTATTTGGTGTTTCCAGTTTTCTTGGACGTGACTCCTTGCAGTACTCCAGTGCTTTAATACCCATGGCTCTGTCGCCAACATGCATTCCATCCATAAATTCTCAGCGTATATTCTAGGTATAAACCGATACCAACTGCAAACTGCATAGACCCAGATCTGCCGTCGCATAATGCGCCGGCAGATCTGGGTATATGCAATTTGTAAGGACTAATCAGTAGAACAAACAATATAGACCCTGATCTACCAGCGAATCATGCGACGGCAGATCAGGGTCTATGTTCTTTGCATTTGGAACCGAATTATACGCGAGTATATATGGTACTTCCAGTTGTGTAACTTTTAGCATCCTCGTTAATCACCTCTCTCCTTATTCGCCATCCGCCAGACACAATCAAGGTACACTAAAATCTACAGTGAAGACCGAAACGTCAGTAAAACGAAATCCCCTTAACCCCTGTGGCTTAGCGAGGGGGGGGAGGGGACGGCAATTTGGTAGGGGGCGGCAATTTGGTAAGAGTACCGTATATATCATAAATAATTAAAATGGAGTGGGAGGGGGGTAATTCTGGTAGTTGGCCCTGGGCGGCACTTTGCCTCGCTACGCCACTGCTTAACATTGACCCCAAACTGTTCCGTCTTTAATTTGAATAGAACTAACTGATCAGTGACCGCAACAAAATGGTAATGAAATGGTAATTCCGCCACATTTAATGTTCATTGACCACATCTGGAGACTATCAACTGGATTTGGTTTGGTGCTTTACGGCACAGCAACACATGTAGGTTATTTAGTGCCGAGACAATTGGAGTAAAGTGCCTTGCCCAAGGACATGCCACCGTAGCTGACCCAGGCTGGTCAGATGGTAGGATTCGAACCGGCACCCTTTCGGTCCTGAGTCCGGCACGCTAACCACAGAGCCACCTCGGATCCTGACTATCAACTGGATCACAAACCTTACCATGCCTTTCACTTTTGAAACATCATCCACAACATGTTCGAACGCTAATCTTGACTCTAATTGGTACGTACAAAATCATAAAGGAGGAAGTAGAAATGCTCTCTAATATATTCAAATTACCCTGTCCTATAATTTTTAAGGCATCTAGAATGTTTGTTTTTATCAGTTTTATTGTAATACTTTACGAAAAATCCTGATTTCAGATCATGCTAATGGCTTGTATGACATTTTCTATATTTCCTCATCTATGATTGACATGTATTTCATCTTGGACTCCTAAGAGAATCTCGAGTATTAAGTACATTCTTTTCCAATGTGTAAACGAGAATGCTTGTGTCTGCATGCCAAGCCCACTGTCAATGCATTGAACCAAACAAGAAAGCAAGAGCCCGAATGGCAAGCCCACTGTCAAAGATTGAACCAAACAAGAAGGCCAGAGCCTGCATGCCAAGCCCACTGTCAAAGCATTGAACCAAACAAGAAGGCCAGAGCCTGCATGCCAAGACCACTGTCAAAGCATTGACACAAACGAGAAGGCCAGAACCTGCATGCCAAACCCACTGTCAAAGCACTGGACCAAAGAAGAAGGACAGAGCTTCCATGCCAAGCCCACTTTCAAAGCATTGAACCAAACAAGAAAGCCAGAGCCTGAATGTTGAGCCCACGAAAGTTGGAACTTAGACCCTAACAAACTGATAACAAAATATACCACGACGAAGAAGACGGCGACCGGAAAAGGGACTGCTACGTCTTGCTTCCCATTAATGTGGGGCTCGACAAAAATCCAAATTCCTTTCTCCAATCGGATGCATGTTATGTAGTTTGTTTTGTTTTGTTTTTTTATTTTATCTCACTGCAGTTAACAGTATCATGAAACTTTTCCATAGGCTAGGACCTGTGCCAATTTTAAATTCTTACAGTACATTTATTTCAGCTATTAACCTTTAGCAGAAAATGTTCAATATTATATTCAAAACCTTATGATGCGTGTTATCCCTCTTTTTGAATTTTATGCTCTCTGAGATTAAATATTTAATGACACGTGTTCCATATGTGAACAGAAATAATTGTTTTCCGTTCAATTGAAGCTTATGATTGAATTAGGCTATTTCTTCTTCTAGCATCAGAATACAAATATCCGAACCCTTTTAAGAAGTAAAATTAATATGCAGTAATTATGACTAAAAACTCTTTCGATACAACGTGTACATTTATTGTTTGACAGTGGATTTTTATGTGGAAAGTTGACTAATTAACTGGATGGACGGACGAGACCAGTTTTGTACATTGATCAGAACATCTACACTCGTAACAGCCTATTAATATACATATCCAAAATAAGTGCTACAAATCAGATGTGTATTTCATAAGCAAGAACTAGGTGTGCCAGAACACCTGGCCATTGAATTTGTTTTCTTTTTAAATTTTTATTTACAATATTTAAGGAGGCCGAACATTTGGCGTTCTGCATTTTTTATATCGACGCCTTAACATATTTACAGTACATAAAAAGCTTTAGAACTTTCCACATAACAAATTAATGACTCAGATTGGTGAAAATGTAAAACAAAATTATAAGACATTCTTCTCATCATATACAATGACACATACACGTTTCTATTCCATTGCAAATGGGAATTATTTATCCAAACAAAATCAAAATAATTACAGAATAATACTAGTACCGATAATATGCAAGATTTCAGCAAAGATAACCCAAATTACTATAACTTCTAACTGAAGATATCAATGAAAAGAGAGATTTAGAATAATAGTTGTCTCTGAAGATCATGAGTTCCACACAATAGGCACAGAGCAAGACAACTAGCTGTAAAGAATGGGTAGAAACAGATGTTACAGTTAAAGATATTAACAATTTCCTTTTAGAACATGATTCTTGCAACCCGTTTGAGTTTTTAATTGGCAGTTCAGTATGATTCTAGCAACCCGTTTGAGTTCTTAATTGGCAATTCAGTATGATTCTAGCAACCCGTTTGAGTTTTTAATTGGCAATTCAGTATGATTCTTGCAACCCGTTTGAGTTTTTAATTGGCAGTTCAGTATGATTCTAGCAACCCGTTTGAGTTCTTAGTTGGCAGTTCAGTATGATTCTAGCAACCTGCCTGTGTTTTTAATTCACAATTCAGTAGGATTCTAGCAACCTGCCTGTGTTTTTAATTCACAATTCAGTATGATTCTAGCAAAATGCCTGTGTTTTTAATTCACAATTCAGTATGATTCTAGCAACCCGTTTGAGTTTTTAATTCACAATTCAGTATGATTCTAGCAACCTGCCTGTGTTTTTAATTCACAATTCAGTATGATCTAGCAACCCGTCTGAGTTTTTAATTCACAATTCAGTATGATTCTAGCAACCTGTCTGTGTTTTTAATTCACAATTTAGTATGATTCTAGCAACCCGTCTGAGTAGTCTTTTCTTTAGTCTTACCATGTTTTCTAAATAAAGTGTCGGTGCTGACGACGCTAGTTCACACTTATTCAAAAATCAATGTCGCACAATGGGTTTTTTATATTGAGAGGAAAATAAATTGAAAAACAAAAACATTTCACGTATGACTCATTCAGTTTTTTTTATAAGGAAGTCGCAGTGTTGATGGCGCGTGATTATATAGTAAAGAACTGCAGAAAAATATATCCTTGTGTGTGTGTGTGTGTGTGTGTGTGTGTGTGTGTGTGTGTGTGTGTGTGTGTGTCAATTACAGATAACAGGTGTCCAAAAACATGTCAAAACATTAAATCAATAAATGTAACAGAACTTCAAGAAAGAGCAAAAAAGTTGTTCATGGCTCATGTGATCATGGAAAAGATTAATATTTGGTACAGATGCGATAGAGAAAACTATAAGTAATATCGTGGATACATGTGTATGTGTGCATGGTCGAGGGGGTATAGGAGTTGGTGCGATTGTTGCCGTAACCCGCTAACCTGGGTTCGAGTCTCCGTAGGGTACGAATTAAAAATATTCTCTAACCTGTATGATATTGTTCTTTCTCAATATATAATAATTTTGCTCTATATTATCACGCACCCTCATGTAGGATCCAGGAATAGCACTTTCCGCTGTCTGGTGTATAATTGTACCTGTCTATATTAATTTCTGTATGCCTTGATTTCTATCATAGGAATCCGGAGTGACTGTGTAATAGATGAGAGTTAATTGCTGGGTCGTCATGCGGGTGTGTCTGCTGCGCACGAATGGTTATACGAAAGAGAGACAGACAGAGAAAGAGAGAGAGAAAGACAGACAGAGAAGGGGTGGGGTGGGGTCCAAAACAATTGTTCCTACCTTGGCAAAAACGTTAGTATGTGATACTGCACTTATTCGGGCACTACTAGTGCAAGAAAAGGCGCATTTTTTAAAACTTACCTGTGATTTTGAAGCCTGTGTTATTTGCACCTATTATTGTAGCTGATGACTTGTATTCACTCTCAGATCGCACTGAACAAGTTTTTTTTTTTTTTTTTTCAACCGAACACATCGTCTTTTTTCTGGAACCCTAAGTAAGCATTGATCAAAGGCGAAATCTCTCTTCCTCTTTCCACCGGGCTAACACTCTTTCTCACGCACCCTCAATGTTCATCGCATTTTTATTTGCAACGTCATCAAATATTAAAAACTTCAGTTTCTGTACATAGGCCATGATAAATATGTCATTTTTGTCGGTGGTGAAAATATGAACTATTACGCGCATTTCTTTCCAACACATGTATTCCTTGACGCAGCAATGATTCAAAATTTCAAACATGCTTTATTAAATTATTTATTTAGAATTTTCAAAATTGTGTGTTTTTAACTCTTTTTGGGGTCGAATGTCTTTGTAAACTGCAGTTCCTCGCAAAACTACTAATCTTCGCTTATCTACACAACACATTATCTTTGATTCACTTCTGTCAGCTTTGATTAAAGTCAAACATGTTCTATTCGTAATTATAGAGCGGCTTTAGTCAATCCAGGATATTTATTTACGCTCTTCAATTAGTTTCCATAAAATTGTGCTCACAGATAAAAACATTTTTCATGCATAGAGTCAAGATTTTCTTTTATTTCCCTTCAATGTGACGGTCTATCTTCCTGTTGGTTTTTGGCAAGATATTTGTCTAATATTTCTTGCTGACTGGACGTCTTGTCCCTCATATTCACAGCAGTAATTACCAATATATTCAACTTTCTTATCCGCCAAGATTAAATTTATCTCAGGCACTTTGTAAAAAAGAACTGTTTGAAAATTTGTATAATAATGATGTCACTATTAACCTTCTCTCATGTTTACTGCAAATCAAGCGGACATGGACTGATGTGTGATAATTATTGTTATGGAAAGAGGTTTATAGACTCGTGTCGGATAATTATTGCTAAGGGAAGA
This sequence comes from Margaritifera margaritifera, assembly GCA_029931535.1. Taxonomy (NCBI): domain Eukaryota; kingdom Metazoa; phylum Mollusca; class Bivalvia; order Unionida; family Margaritiferidae; genus Margaritifera; species Margaritifera margaritifera. The sequence goes on along the minus strand of JAQPZY010001534.1, from coordinate 455,349 downwards.
TGTTTATAGTTATTTGTGTTCATCTAGAACATTTAATATCATAATAGTAGTTATATGATGTACTTTTCACAATGTTGAAATTTCAATGATTCTCTAGCGCTGTAAGACACATATTATTTGCTATATTCTTTGTAAACTTTCTTTGTATTATTTTCTTGTTCAATGGCCGTTTGGCCTATTGCATATAAAATATATATTTATCTATCAATTAGGGGTTGGAGCATCAGGTAAATGAAATTCCAAATAATCATGGAGTGTCCTAATCACAAGTCCAAAAATACAGAATGTTCCAAATGAGTTGCAATAGTCTTAAATGTCCTGATATAACACAATGATACAATTCATAATGTCTTTGAACGAGTTCACAAAAGTCCAAAGTAATCTATTAATTCAAAAGTCAATGAGCACCTTAGTAATTCCAATGAATATATAATAAATAAATAAATCCTCTCGAATAATATCTGATTTCAACGGCACAATTCAAAATCTGATCACAAATGAGTTCCCACAGACTGATCTAAAACAGGTTTGAATTTTTTGTTTACCAAATACCTATTTACACACATTTTCACTTGACCTATATCAACAGGATGTGAAGCAATCGAATGAAAGAAAACCCAGTCTAATTGTAAATAAGAATGGCCTTGAACTCAAATGTTAAGTAAACATTCTGTTTACTAGTGACCAGAATCTAAAATGCAACTTATCTTCATGGACAAGATTTAAACACACATCATATATATATATATTATATATATATATATATATATATATATATATATAGAGAGAGAGAGAGAGAGAGAGAGAGAGAGAGAGAGAGAGAGAGAGAGAATGTTGTCATGCAGGTTAGAGAATTAGATTTCTTCCGGGTTCTCGATATACGACACCCTTACCTACACTCACCAACCTTAATAGCTCTCAAGTAAGTCTCAACTAAGTGCGCATCTCTATAAAAAAGGATGATACTTAGTCGTGAATAGAGATATTCATGCACAGCAGACACTCACTAGCCGACCCGTAGCTGACTGATCAGCTGAGAGTGGCATCTGTCAATCAACTATCGCATAACAGAGGTTCCAGTGTACCGCTGACCAAGTCGTTCAACACGTAGGTATATGAATCTTTACATAATCGGGTGGTCAGAGAAAAGATTGCAGAATGAGCAGGGCAAACCAAAGGATTCTCTCTCTCTCTCTCCCTCTCTCTCTCTCTCTCTCTCTCTCTCTCTCTCTCTCTCTCTCTCTCTCTCTCTCTCTATATATATATATATATATATATATATATATATATATATATATATATATATATATATATATAATTTCAACTCTTTTTAACTTGGACATTTATCATTAGATTTGCATAACATTTTTACAATTATATATTAATGAATATTGTTTAAAAAACTGAAAAAGTGTTCAAAACGACAAAAAACAGTTTCTAAAGAAATAGATATGCAAATAAATTGTCGGATCATTTTCCATTTTTTGAGGCATCAATTAACTCTCTTCTAAATATACAGTCACAATGGATTTTGCTGACATAAATCAAGATGTATAGTATAGAAGTTATTATTATAACTTACAAATATACACCAAACAAGTACTATCCATTGATTCTATACAACAAGTACTGTCCATTGATTCTATACAACAAGTATTATCCATTGATTCTAGTTACAAATATACAACAAGTACTATCCATTGATTCTAGTTACAAATATACAACAAGTACTATCCATTGATTCTAGTTACAAATATACAACAAGTACTATCCATTGATTCTAGTTACAAATATACAACAAGTACTATCCATTGATTCTAGTTACAAATATACACCAAACAAGTACTATCCATTGATTCTATACAACAAGTACTATCCATTGATTCTAGTTACAAATATACACCAAACAAGTACTATCCATTGATTCTAGTTACAAATATACACCAAACAAGTACTATCCATTGATTCTAGTTACAAATATACACCAAACAAGTACTGTCCATTGATTCTAGTTACAAATATACACCAAACAAGTACTATCCATTGATTCTATATAACAAGTACTATCAATTGATTCTATACAACAAGTACTGTCCATTGATTCTATACAACAAGTACTATCCATTGATTCTATACAACAAGTACTATCCTACTATCCATTGATTCTACCAGAGGATACACGTAATAATAAAAAGAGAAATTACATGGAGATAAATATTTGCATACATGTTATGGACTTATAATTCGACATATATATATATATATATATATATATATATATATATATATATATATATATATATATATATATATCACCACAAAATGTCACTTTCTCTCACACTTTCTGCAGCTTTATATTTAGTCGCGAGGAGCATCCAAAATAAGAATTTGAAATAAACAATAATTTGCTTCATCAATAAGTTCTCCATTTTGCCAGACACTCTTCAATAACGACACAGGGGTCCATTAGATTCTATTTCTGTTGGTCAGCTGCGACTGATGGTACAGGCGGCTTGTTGATGATGCTGACATTTGGTAGATAGATTTTACCAAACAGAATATCACCGACTGAACTTCCCTGACAAAATTTCAATCATTGTTGAATTGCTGATTTCACTGTATCGGCTACATCTCTAATCCTCTCGTATCCAAAATTCAATAATTCTGGTCAAGCCACCTTCTTTTCACAAGCTTAGGATTACTGACATAGACTTATTGTGTCAATAAAAGCTAATATTCAATATTTATTCTTGATTCCTTTCTTGATAGTCCTTTTATCTGTATGAATATATATATATATATATATATATATATATATATATATATATATATATATATTATCTCAATCATACTGGAATGGAGGATTCAATCGATCATATTATATAAGACTGGGTATTTATTTATCGTCAAAATAACTATCTTTTAGGAATAATTTATTATGCCAAAATATATTAGTTTGTGGTTGTATCGACTCGACAATTGAGAAAGGTTTTTTAGATGTGACTATTTTTGTTGGTAAGATCCTCTACGTATGATTTAACTGAAGAAAATGAATGGATGTCAGTGAATTATTTACTGATTTAGCGAGAAGTCTGCTTTTCATATTAAGTAGAAATTTACTACAGATGTAACCAAGTCTTGTACATTTAATAAATAATAATAATAATAAATAATAATAATAATAATGAGGACTTTGTATAGCGCCTAATCTTTAGAAGCTCTAAGCGCTTTACAACATTAAATAACACCTAAAAACATATATAATGATATGATTACGAAAAACAAACACCATGAAATTAGGAAACAAAAACATGCTGAAAATATTTAAGGTAAGAAAACATGAAGTCTTTAGGTCTATTCTTGCAGTCGAAATAGGTGCGTTTTAAGAGCACTCTTGAATGAGATTATTGTGTCTTTGTGTCAAAGTTCAGTGGGCAATTCGTTCCACGTTGCTGGGCCCTGGTATGCAAAAGAACGTTGTCCGTATGACTTCATTTTGGTATTGGGAATAATGAGAATACGGGTGTCGGAAGAGGAGCGTAAGTATCTTGCTGGTGTGTACACATGGGTGAGGTGAGATAGGTATGTTGGACTGGTGCCAGTCAGTGAAACGTAGCACAGAGAACAAATTTTGTGTTTGATTCTGGATCGAATGGGTAGCCAGTGTAGGGTACAGAGCAGGGGAGAGGTGTGCTCTGTTCGTGGTACTCTAAGAATGATCCGAGCAGCTGTGTTTTGAACTTTTTGAAGTTTCTGGAGTAGATACTGAGATGAACCAGATAGAATTGAGTTACAATAGTCCAGTCTTGAAAGTACTAAGGAACACACAAGTGTTTTGGTGGCATCAACTGAAAGATAATTGCGAATGGAGCTGATCCGTCTCAGCTCAAGGTATGCAGCCTTGCATATGTTCATGACATGTTGGTGCAATGAGAGTGTACTGTCTAGAGTAAAACCTAGGTTCCGTACTGACTGTGTGAATTTAATGTTGGTGTTGCTGATATTTATTGTTTGAGGTAAAGGATGTGAATGAGAAAGTCTTTGTGTGGTAATCAGAATAGCTTCAGTTTTATCATCATTCATCTGCAGCTTGTTACATGTCATCCATGATTTCACATCGGAAATACACCTCTCTACACCTTGGATGGTAGCGTCAACTTCAGTTGGGTGGCTAGATTTGTATATTTGGGTGTCATCAGCGTACAATTGGTGAGACACTGGATGACGATCTATGACAATTGAGAGCGGCTGAGTGTATAGAATGAAGAGAACAGGTCCAAGAACAGAACCCTGTGTAACGCCAAAACATAGATCAACTGGGCTTGAGTGTTTTCCATTTGTGGACACAATTTGTGTCCTGTTGACCAAGTAGGACTTGAACCATAGTAAGGCTGTATCGTGAATGCCAAATACATGATGGAGACGGTGAAGTAATATATCATGGTCTATTGTATCAAATGCTGCAGAGAAGTCAAGGAGGGTGAGGACTGTAATCTTTCCACTATCCAAAGCAGAGAGAAGGTCATTAACTACTTTCAGAAGGGTAGTTTCGGTACTGTGGCGAGGGCAATATGCAGACTGTACATCGCTAAAAATACTGTTTGAATTCAGATGAGATACAAGTTGGGACAGAACAACTTTTTCTAAGATTTTTGACATGAATGGGAGGTTAGAAACACGGCGATAGTTCTTTAAATCGTTATGGTCAAGTGTTGGTTTCTTCAGCAGAGGCTTTACAATGCAGTTTTGAAAAATGATGGGAATTCCCCGGATGAGAGAGAAGTATTAATAACATCAGTTAGTGAAGGCAATATTGGATCTAAGCACTCAAGCAGCAGTGATGTCGGAATCGGATCAAGTTCACATGACTTTGGGGCACTCTTCATCGTGATTGTACGCATTAAATCCATAGAGACAGGTTCAAATGCTGCTAACGGTTGCTGCTGAAATTCTGTATCGCAATTGTATGGTGACGACGACTCAATTGCAATTATGTTGTCAAGCTTATCTCTAATGGTTTGTACTTTGTCACGGAAGAAATTTGCAAACTGGTCCGGAAGGTCGACTGGAGAGAAGGTAGTTGGAAGTGGTGTACATTTGTTCCTTGACATTAGCTGGTTAGTAATCTCGAAGTGCTCTTTGCAGCTGGAACTTTCAGTGATCTTTGTACTGTAGTGGGCAGATTTCGCTGCATGGACTATGTTTGTGACATTCTTCTTAGTGGCTTCATAGATTTGCTTATGAATAGTGAGTCTGGTGGAAACCCAAAGCCTCTCAGCCTTACGGCGGTCTCTTTTAGCAGTGCGAAGCTGGTCCCTAACACTGCTATACAACGGAGAACACTTTTTAATTGATACTCTGCACTTGGTTGCTGGGGCATGTTTGTCAAGCATTGAACGCAGGCAGTTATCAAGTTGTTCTGCTGTAGGAGGTAGCAAAGTTGTTAGGATTGCTTGGATGTCATGCATTAGTTGAGTTCTATTTATCCTACGGAGGTTTCTCTTAGTAGCAAATAAAGGTGGAGGGTTAGGGACTGATACGTCAAGATAGCATATAATACAGAGGTGATCTGATGCAAGTTCGTGGGACACCAGGGAGGACTGTATAATATTATCATCAGGTCTATAAAGAATCCAGTCTAAAATGTGACCATGTTTATGGGTGGGTTGGCTAACTGACTGTTTGAGGTTGAAAACTTGAATGGAATCTAGGAGTTTTTATGTGTATGCGTTGGAGGGGTACCTAGTTTTTACGTATATAACAACACATTTTGGTTACATCTGTAGTTGATTTTACACATGTAACCAAATTATTGCAACATTTACTGTAGAGGACGAATCAGTTAATTTGTTCAAGCGCTTCCTTTACATTTATAGCATTTTCTTTTCACATATATCGAAAACTATTTATTTTTCAAATTTGTAACCTATGTTCTTTACTATGTAACAACCTAAAAAATTACATATAGAAAGGTTTCAGCATTTGTGGTTGATTTGTATAACTGGGGTCAAATTATTTGCAAATATACTGTACTTCACATTTTTTTAAAAAATTATCACATCTAAGAGTGAAATAGTAACTAGAATGGTGTTTACTTATTAAAGACAATGAATATACGAAATGAGTTAGATTTCTAATGATGCAGTTTTTTTCATTTGCGTCTTATGCTGCGCTTCTCTGGAACTTTTGAAAATTTGTTTTCATTCTTTGATTTTTAGAGCAACGATATTATGGATAGATTTAGTCACAGATTTGCATTCGTCATTTTGATTTGTCACCATGTGTACTGCTTGAAGACTTATTTTGCCGCAATGGCTCTCAAGGCTGAAGGATAGATAAATCCATTCATCTTTTTCTTTTGAAAACGGCATGTGGGAGCAAACTGGTGTCTTGTTGACGAATTGAAATTGCAGACTTCCTGTCACAAATTTGGAACACTTCACGAAAGAATCAGTCAATTACACAAACCATCAAGGGAATAATTCTAGAATACGCGTTTCCTTGTAATGCAGCTACGGATGATTTTAATGTATTGCCCAGAAATAAACTTAGTGTGAGGTGTCATAAAAAGAAACTCTAAAGATTTGATTGGATATAATGTTGATGTAATGTGCAATAGTGACTTCTTCGTACTACTAGCTTTTTGGGTATGGTTTTCTAACGTTCTAAAAATTTTAACAGGCTCAAGATCATAACACCATTTGCTTCAAATATGAGTAACGTTAGGTTAATGCATCCAAAATACTTCGAGAAGAGAGGAGGAAAGTCTTTTTTTTCTCGAGAAGCAGAAGATACAAAAACATACGAATAAGAAAATGCAGTTGACTGCACTTCTTAGCAATATAGCGCAAAAAAGTACATTTTTAGTGGCTAATGCACAATTTTTTAAAGAACATATATAAAAGTGTACATTTATTCTGTATGATTGATTGGAATTTAGAAGTAGATTTAAAGGATGTCAATGCCTGTTCTGGCATATCTTGTTGAATTATTATCGTAATCATTGTGTATTCGATAAACATTTCTACTGCCTCTGACATTTAATCAGATGTTATATGTTGTATCAGAAATCACAAGGTTAGTAAGCTTTGTTATAAAACAAGGGGAAAATTAAACGCAGTGCAAAATTATATTTTCTAAAGTGATCAGGATGATAAAATAGTTTTTAAAGCAAGCGTTATCAAATTATTATCATTCTCGTCATCAGTTTTTTTCAGTTTATTTCACTTTAAAAAATTAGCACACTGCAGAATTTAAACCTTAAATTAGCATTTTAATTTGATGTCAGCAGCCTACCGAATAGTTCCATAGGCTTTTTACAATCTGAATCAAGGAGCACAGAGGTACGAAGAAATTTGTAGAAACCAAGGCGTCTCTGATTACATCTCTTTTAGCAGTTCCTGTTTTTCATTTTTAATCCCAAAACCTTAAAGTTTTCGAATATCAAAATCTTTCTTATCTATAACTAAGATAATATTATCACCGTAACAGACGTCATCATGCGCAATATATTATTAATATTATCAGATCACTTGCATCAACAAAGTAATTGCTAATTGTTCAATCGATTATGCCTATATTATTGTTTGCAAACCAATGCAACTGTCTATAGAGTTAAGAAATTGTGTAGTGCTGGTCAGCTATGTCAATGAAAAGAATCATCAACCGTTAGAGACCGACTTGAACAAAAAGGGTAGATATCATAATCTTACTGCTGATTTTCTTGCTCCATGTGCATGCTTTACAGAGAATAGAGACCGACTTGGCTTTAACCTTTCTTTACAATCGACAACCAATAACTCACCTTTGAGTCTAAACTAAATAGTTATGTCTAACATGGTATATTTTTCAGCTTTTAGGAATTCACATAGGATGACATTTTTAAGTTTTTTTCCATCGATTGCCAAGGTAAAAGATTTGCTACATGCCGTTATGTGTTGGATGCAGGTAAATTTTGAAAATGTGGTTGGACAATTAAGTTTGCGTTAAGATGTTTTCCATCGGTTTTTCTCAGATACTCTCATTGGGCGATCTTTGCAGACGGTTACTCGTTGATCACCACTTTTGGTAGCATGTAACAAGAGGTAACAAGTTTTAAATTATGGTTCATGTCAGAGACGGCAAAAACTATAAAAGAAATAGATCACGTGTCATTTTACCTAGCCTTGGAATGACGTCATTTACACATAGCTACGATCCGATCCAATTCGCTAAATAAAATGGAATGAAAATTGTAATATAGTACACTAGTTCATTAAGTTATTCCATTCATTGGCAAATGAGTGCGAAAGTTTCAAGACAAATGTCAACAATTCTACCAATATTGGTTCTGAGTTGTTATGTACACGAGCACTACTAAATTTCTCACACGATGCAACGATGCGTCATTATTCACAATATTTTTTATTACCATTTTTTTTTAAAAACCGAAGCTCTAATAAAACGTGTTTAGTTATACAGTTATACTTTTTGCAACAGGAATAGCAAGATATAGCTTCCTAATCCCCTCCAAAACCCCCAAATAAGCTTTTAATAAAAAAAAAACTACCAGCAAGTGGAATAACTTGCCGTCAAAAACATCGACATGTAATCCTGGCCCTCACACGGTATTTAGTTATAATACGGTAAATTATTTCACCCACTGCATATATTATAGTTTTTTATTGTTTATATTATTTTCTGATCTGAAAGATTACAATGATTATTTTACTAACAAAGGTGCTAATATGATTCAATTGTGTTTACCGTCACCAGGAGTAAGGAATTACTTTTTATCAATATGAGTTATGTATATATAGTTCAAGTACTTTTAAAGTAATGAGTGTCATAAGATATCATTCCGTTACTTGATGGGCATTTGAACGAAAACAAAGTTTTTGATAGTCTCTGAAAAATCGATAAATTCTACTTTTGTACTATACTTAACTATTTGTATTACCTTTGCCGCATTACTCATTTTTATATGAAAAAGAAAAAAGGAAACTAAACCGGTATAATGCAAATTGTGCTTAACATTTAACTTGCATTAATTACTTGGGTAATTTCGAAGGAAATTACTGTTACACGCAAGGGGTCTCATACCGAGCGAATTAAACACCTGGATGAGCGTGGTTTGAAGTCCTTTGTTTCCCCTATTTCCAAGGACCTCAACACAACGTTCGTTGTCAACTGAAGGGTTCTTAAACGCGCGAATACTACAAATAATTTTCCTCTAATCACCTAATGACCACACATCACAAAACCCTAATTTCACACTGGCATGGTTTCTTCTTGTTTCACATTTGTATGACTTATTAGTGAGCTTTTCCAAGCCGAATATGAGTACTTCACGCCATGCAATACAAAATACGACCCAAACACTCAATACAGAGAATTATTTGTCTCTCAAATTACTAAACACGTATACCTAAAAGAATTCCCTATTTTAAGAAATTAGGGAGGGTCCATTTTACAAAACTGATCTATGCTAACATAAAGTTTCGTGAATACTGTACATTATGACGTCTGCTCCTAGAAACTGGCTAATTACTCGGGTTGAGAAATATCTTCCCAACACCGACTGCCCATAATCAACAAATAATCACTAAAATCTAACTAAGCTATAAACAGAGACGTAAATAAAAATAGCACATACTCTAGGTTTATAACAATGCCTCTACAAATGAGCAGACAGCGACTCTCGTTTTTGTCAAAACAGAGATGATATCACTGCTAAACATTTGATGGTATGACATAAAAAAGTTGAAAAATAAACTTTAATATCGTCGGTTACTTGATATTCTCGCTAGAAAAGGTTTTAATGTTTTGCGGGAAAGCACAATACAATATGCCTGAAACATTTCTTAGTCGAATAGATACGACAGAAGACAACAGAATCGAAGATGCCATAGTGGCAACATACAGTTACAGTTTTTGTTTTCGATTAATCAAAAGAGGGACAGAATATATGTTTGTACTGATATATTCTGGAAAGTATTGAAAAATGATGTGATGAGGTAGATCTTCAAGGTATGCAGCACCCAATATGTTGGAGAAACGCAGAAATTAAACATCAGAATGAATCTCCTCAGATCAGACTGGCAAATAAATAAAGTGGAAAGGAGCCAAGTGGCGGAACATTTATCTTCCCACGGCCATACTTTCAATGATGTAATCCTGACTGGATTCGCCCATAACTCAAAATGGAGCAAAGAAAATATGAAATCCAAAAAAGAAATCTATTGGATTCGACGGCTGCGAACACTCAAATCCTGCGACTTAAATAAAAAATAAATAAAAACGGGCATTTTTCCGTGCGAAGGTAACAAGTAATTTCCAAGTTACCATAATCACATTTTCCTGCCATTAATTCGCTTCCTGAAATCCATGGTCTTCACTACCATTCTTCTGTAAAAAAAATTAAAAAAAATAAAAAAGTAAAGCTACTAATTAGTACCAACTCAATTATGTAATCCCACTTTAAAACATAGCTTCTACACGTTTTAAGAAATCGCCAATTCAGCAAAATAATACACCCGGGATATAAACAAAAAACTTATTGGACAATTGTAGATAGCACAAAGATTTAATTACTGATATATTTGCTTACGTCATAAATTGGAGTTCTTTGTTTTATCCATTTCCGCCTTCAAAGCATTTTATCAGGATGCATCTTAAAATGTAGCAACGTTAAACCCCGTTCAACCTTGCTCGTTTTATTTATTATTTCACTGTGTCGTTTATGTAAATATGTGCAGCAAACATCACGTAGAGTCTGTATAGTACATGCAATTACGTTTTTGTGTTTTCTTCTTGTTTCGTTTGTGTAATCGTCTTTTGTGGCTTTGTGCCCTTGACAAAGGAGAGGGTAGATTCCGAAAGTGTGTGGGCTGGTTTCACACCAGTTTGGCACTGTTGTTTGGCAGTTTCTCTTTCATATCTATTATTTCCCTGACCAACAAGAACTTGTTTGATCCAGTGCTTATGGAAAGACTGTTATTTGCCATGTGATTTGTAATATATATATATATATATATATATATATATATATATATATATATATATATATATATATATATATATATATATATATATGTCCTTATGATTGTATGGATTTTTGTCAATCAGTCCATGTACATTTGTCAAGAGGAACAAATGAAAAAAGATATTGATAAAGTAAGAAATGTATCGATTCACACTGGCATCAAATCTCCAAAATAATTTTCAAAGAAAAAAAAACTGAGGTATACTTGTAATTTTGTACTATAAATGGTATCTCTGATTTGCAATAAAAACCTTTAATAATAATAATAATAATAATAATAATAATAATAATAATATGCGATTTGATTTACTAAATAAATACTGTACAATCCAGTATACACTCAGTAAACATACTATACTTATCTTCCCTGTTACGTATCTGAGAAATACTATGTGCAAAAACACCAATGGACATTCTATTTCTTTTATCTTACGTGCTATACATTCATCAAGAGCGATAAAGAAAGACTCGTGATAAGGAAACGCATTTTATGAATGCCTTTTTCGTTAAGCAAAGGTCAAAGTAATCAACTAAGAAAGCAAATCTGCATTGTATAGCAATATAAGGTAAGTTTTAGAGCTTATAAACTGCTTTTTATGGTTTCTGTCATGTAGATTAAAATGTTTGCCGAGTAGAGGTTTCTTGTTTTCATTTCCTGTGATAATTAATCTGCGTACTCAGTCTCAAAATATCCTTGTTTTAATAATGCCAAAATGAAAAGAAACAGCAACTCGAATATAAAATTGAACATTAAACAAAATGACCACTTGACGATAATCAATGAATTACCAATACTTACGCCAGTCTCAACTGTTTTCATGCAAACGTGGAATCAAGAAAGCTAGAAAAAGTGACCGAGATCTGTGCTTGTCAGTTGTCCTTTTTTCTTGTGCAGTCTTGTCTCATATAGGTTTGCAGATCAGAGACGCTCATTATGAAGAGGCCATTAAATACCATTCAAGCAAACATATTTATTTTTTCTTTCTACTATAATGATCTAAACATCTGAATCGAAACTCGTGACTGTATCATGCTTTTACCAAAAGTTTACTGATCAGAAAACAAGTCTTGATGCGTAAATTGATGTTCTAAAGTAATTATTAGGCTCCTATAGCGCGGGCTGAAAAGCAACTTTATTCCAAACATAATGTTAAAGCGATGTGAAGTTGCAATGGCTAATATCGTTCATATTTGGCATGTGTCCTAGATTAAATTAGTTCAACCTCGTACGCGCTTATACGTATGTTATTGTAATTTATTTATCCGTCGAATCCAGCTAGAATGTTGTTACTAAAATTAAAAAGTAGGAAAAGATTCATCTATCTATATATTTATCTAGCCATTTTAATATTTAAAAAAAATATCTTTATTAAATATAGCTTCACTAGACAACTAGGAAAACGTTTCCTTGTCTATATTTCTTTAAGCTTTGTCATGTTCTTTGTCATACCTTAATTCACGGTGCTTTTTATTAAAAAAAAATGACTTTCTTTTAACCCCTGTCGAAATATGAAGAGAATTAAAACAGTAATTTATGTTCGATCATGTTCTGAAAACCGGGATTAAACTTGGACTAAGGATGTAACACCCAATTCATATAGACCGCCCTGCTTGAAAGTAGTAGGATAGATACGAGAAAACAATAAACTCGTATAATGTGTTAAAGTTTATTTATTCAAATTGAATGTTCAATTCAAGGACAATTTCAATGACTAGTTCAAAAATATGTATAGAAAGCCTAAGGCACAGAACTCTAAATTTACAGTAGCTTTTTATTCCCACTACATAGGTGGGGAACAAATAGGGTAGACTCAAAAGGATATGAAGTTAAATATTACATTTACAAGCATATACAAATATAAATTATAACATAATATGAAAAAGACTTCCTTTTTGCAATGTGCAGGTGGGGGAATATAAGGTTAAGGTGTACATATAATGCAAAAGATAAAACAAACACGGTAAAAAAACTTTCTGTTGCGATTATGTTAGAGAAATTGTATGAGACAAAAAATCATAAGTTGCACGTATGCATGCAAAAGGGAACTCTTTGATCAAGAAGGTTTACATTATGTCTGGTTGGCACAATAATAAAGTAAGTAGACAAAGAAAGCGAAGAGAGAGTGGGTAAATTGCGAATTTTTCAGTAAAAGCAATAGCCTTCTAACATAGTTCGATGAAAGCCTGATACTAGGGCACTACCGCCACATTTTAAGCTTCTTGTCAGCATTTAGAATGATACTCTGTGATCAGCCACCGACCCGACATCAAAGGCTGATTATTAACGTGCAACTGTCCATTTCTTAGCTCATTAGAACCGACAGTCCGTCACTGGACACTAATTACGCAAAACATTTCGCAAGATTACTGTATCTTCCCACACAAAAGCATAACAAGAAATCGAGTACAGTACTTACATGACTCTCATAAATTTTCCATGCAAGTAATAATACACATGCAGATTGGAAGCAATTACGGCACACGATGGTGTGTCCGTGCATTATGGACACATACCCTTCGGACATAATCTGATATCCACCGTAAAATATAATGTAATCTAAATAAATATAGTAGGCATTTTTCTTGAGATACTATTGAGAACAAAATGAAACTATTTAAATATCGGGTAGATCAGACATAATATGACATCCACCATCAACATCCTTTAGCCTGGTGAAGCTAGCAAGCGCTGTCTTAATCCTAATTATGGTACAAGCAAATGTGAAATATCCTTTTCTATTGCAATGATCTGGTGACGCATACATGCGCATGTCCGACTCAATATGAAATGCATAGTGACCAGTAATAAAATAAGGAATAAAGTCTACACGAATAACACACAAGATGAGGAAGGAAAGAAAAACACAAACACAGGTCTTACTGCATAAATATACATACAAAATGTCCAACCTTAAATTCAAAGTATAAATATATGGCTTGGGTTTAGTTTCCTGTATCGATCTATTTCGAGCCCTAGAGTATGGCAGCTAAGGCTAAAACTACATAGTGATTTATTGTGATTCGGTTTTGCTCAACATACAGGTAGTTAGAGAAGTTGATTTGGTTTTTGAAGATATCATATGTTCTTAGTTTATTACATCTCAGTATTGAAAGGAGTTAAACAGTTTAGGAAATAAAGGAATTATACAGCTTAGGAATAAAAGAAGTTACACAGTTTGGAAAAAAAAAGGAGTTACACAGTTTAGGAAATAAAAGAGTTACACAGTTTAGGAAACAAAGGAGTTACACAAATTTAGGAAATAAATGAGTTACACAGTTTAGGAAATAAAGGAGTTACATAGTTTAGAAAATAAAGGAGTTACACAATTTAAGAAATAAAGGAGTTACACAGTTTAGGTAATAAAGGAGTTACACAGTTTAGAAAATAAAGGAGTTACACAGTTTAGGCAATAAAGGAGTTACACAATTTAGGAAATAAAGGAGCTACACAGTTTAGGAAATAAAGGAGTTACACAGTTTAGGAAATGTAAGAGTTACACAGTTTAAGAAATAAAGGGGTTACACAGTTTAGGAAATAAACGAGTTACACAGTTTAGGAAACAAAGGAGTTACACAATTTAGGAAATAAAGGAGTTACACAGTTTAGGAAACAAAGGAGTTACATAGTTTTAAAACTAAAGGAGTTACACAATTTAAGAAATAAAGGAGTTACACAGTTTAGGTAATAAAGGAGTTACACAGTTTAAGAAATAAAGGAGTTACACAGTTTAGGCAATAAAGGAGCTACACAATTTAGGAAATAAAGGAGTTACACAGTTGAGGAAATAAAGGAGTTACACTGTTTAGGAAATGAAAGAGTTACACAGTTTAAGAAATAAAGGGGTTACACAGTTTTGGAAATATAGGAGTTACACATTTTAGGAAATAAAGGAGTTACACAGTTTAGGACATAAAGGAATTACCCAATTTAGGAAATTAAAGATTTACACAGTTTAAGAATTTAAGGAGTTGCACAGTTTAGGAAATAAAGGAGTTACACAGTTTAGGAAGTAAAGAAGTTAAACAGTTTAGGAAATAAAGGAGTTACATAGTTTAGGAAATGAAAGAGTTACATAGTTTAGGAAATAAAAGAGTTACACATTTTAGGAAATAAAGGAGTTACATAGTTTAGGAAATAAAGGAGTTAAATAGTTTAGGAAATAAAGGAGTTACATAGTTTAGGAAAACAGTATGAAACATTTGAACCTTGCATTCTTTAAGAGTATTGATATTTACCGCATTTCTATTTTTAATATCAATACTTAGGTAAATGCTAGAAAAAATATGTAATATTGTTGATGTCAATCCAAACCCAGACCACGCATTGTTATACTTTTTTAAATCACACTTAAATCGGAATCTAGAAAAGGTACAATTATATTACTAGCAAGGTGAGAGATTAGCACAAATTACCCATAAAAGACTTCCAGAAGGTAGTAGCTCATGAAAGCAACGATCTTTAAAAAGACAAAACAACAAACTACTTGTCATTGAGCAATAGGTGTACTTACGATGAACCGGAAACCGCAAAATATTTTCTCTTAGATTGTACAAAATATCTTACAATCAAAAAACCGAACAATAGGATCTTTGTCCCATAATACAGACATAACTTTGTTATTAATGGGTAACTCCTTGCTATTACCTGAAGTCAACGATGAGATTTTTTTTAAGGTGGTCCAAAAGTACATAACAGCAAAGAAGAGATTTGTTTAATCACTATTTATATATTCACACTAACATTGTATATCTCTGATACGTTTTTACTTACTACATATATATACCACATGAGCTGAAGTTAATGGTCCTTTCCTTCCCATTCACCTTCCATAAACACCAAACAAATCATAATCTCTCGTTTGGGTAAATGGAAATATATTTCTCCTATAAATGCTTGTTAGATACTGTTTGAAAATTATTACAATAATGTATGCACCATTTTATTTTAATATCTCATTAGCTTTATAAATGTTTGCAATCCTCTGCCTTCATTACTAACATCAAACACATTATCAAACTAAAGATCACTGTTAATGAGGAGAGAGCTTGAAATAAGCTTAACCTTGTCACTCAGTCCTCTATATCTCTTGTTCCATTTTTATGTATTGCTACGACTCTAGGTCTTAAAAATATGTAACAGAAAGAAAGTGAAACCAACAATGTAAGTAAAATAAACAAGCAATTTATTTCCAGACAATTAAAGTAGAAATTGTGAGTTAAATTCCTAATAATCCTAAATGTCCTAATCACAAGTCCAAAATAATAAAATGTTCCGAATCAATTCCAATAGCTTTGAATGTCCTGATGTACCACAATGATGTAATCCAGAATGTATTTGAATAAGTTGACGTAAATCACAAAATCATGTATTAATCCAAAAGTCGATGAACACTTTTATATTTCCAACGAATATTGTAAATAAATAATTCCTCTCAAATTATATCTGATTTCAACAACACAACTAAAATAGATTCCTTACAGACTGATATTTAAGAACCAAAATTCAAGAATAGGAATGAATTTGTTTACCATCTGTATACAAATGCACATGCCTACATGACCTATGTCATATCCCAATAGGAGTAGCAATAATGGAAAAAATCTGACCTACCTGACATATGTCACAAAAGTCGAATTGCGAAATGCCTATGAAAATACTATGTAAACAACTGGACAAAAGTTAGGTATGTATTTTCAAATAACCATACAAATTACAATCATAGACAAAAGTTAAGTATATAAACATCATACATAACAGTATTTTCCATGCTGACTTCTGCAAGTAAATACTGTTTAACTAAAATCAACCACGCCACCATCGATTCACCTTACCGTTTCTAGCTGCAACACCCACCCCGAACTCTGCTCGAACATCCACTTCCTTTAGATATAGCAAAACTTTTGCTTTAGTATTTTTATGATTTTCCAATAAATTAAAAGCATGCATTTGGGCCAAAACCGTTCATATTTGGGTTTGGAACGATATTTGTGTTAGTGACAATTAGAGTTTTCAACGAAACTTCACATGTAAAGCTCACTAGCGACTGTGATTAATGGTTAATGTCTCCTATAACACGCATACACTAGTTGATTTAGAATATGCATCGTTGTTTGGCATCTCAATACGGCATTTGGCAACATAAATTCATAGATTTAAAAAAGGAGAGTTTAAGTGGATGCTGTTCTCGGTTATATCCGGAGAACAAAATTCTGAATAACGGGACACCAAATCCATCTTGAAGCCAATTCGCTGCGAACTCCTGTCACAATTTGAACATTGTTTTTTCATCTGCAAGATAAGGAAAAAAAATTGAGTGACCATGTATTATTTATATTACACAGTACACTTCACGAGGCTTAAGCGTGCTTCGCGCAGACTGTTCAATCCCATATCAATCGATAGCTTTCTAAAGGGTCTGTTAAATGCAAAATATGTTAAATGTTGTGTTTGCTCCGTTTACAGTGAAAGTTTTTTGTTCGGCGGATGGAGGCTAAAAGTTTTAATCTTAATAGTGTTTGTATTGTATTTTCCTGACTCGCAAAACATCCAGCAAGGATTGGCATGAGATTTCGGGTTGGGTAGAATGACTGCTACATTAGGTCGAAATTAAAGTATATACCCAAAGCCGAAACGTTGTGGAACAAATCCTAAGGGGGAAAAAACGTTTGCTTGACATTTAGCACAGCTAGTAAAAGGTAGAAAACTTCATCGTAACAGATTAAAGCATGCAGACTATGCTCCTGCGCTTGTCGCTGTTGTAGTTTTTCTTCTTATTATTATTAGTAAGTAGTAATGGAATGGGAGGCGATATGAGCAAATATGGTCACAAGGGGAATTAACAATACGGCGACCATCTTGGATTAGGCCTGTATGGGCACATGGGGCATTTAACATTAGTCCATAGGATTAACATTATAGGCCGGTATGAGCACAAGGGGAATTTAACATTAGTCCATAGGATTAACATTATGGACCTGTATGTGCACAAATGAAATGCAATGTTAAAACTACATCTACTAACCAGCACCCACACCGACTGACCAAGATCTACACCTACCGACCAACACTTACACCTACTGAACAACATGCCGTCTGACTGACCAGCACCCATACCTAATGACCAACACTTACACCTACTGACCAGCACCTATAAGTACAGACCAACATGCGATCCGACTGAACATCCCCCACCTCTACTGACAAACACCTACACCTCCTGACCAGCATCGACACCTACTGATCAGCACCCAACTCTACTGACTAACACCCGTACTTACTGACCAATATACTGACCAGCACCCACACCCACAAACAGATGTGTAAGGTTAGAATGTAAAGTTGGGAGGTAAAGTAATGAGAATTAACTAATTTTAGACAGACAATCACTCACTATCACCATTTAACACTAACCCATTTACAGGCCAAAAAGAGGAAGGGAAGTAACTTGGACAGAATGATGCCTAGTAGCTACATGCATATATCCTAGATTTGCATATAAAGCATTACCTATGCCTCAGATTATGCTGGCGGTGTCGGTAAATTTGCAAATATTGTACTGATGTTATAAATAGCTATAGTCAAGGAAACCAACTCATAATAACACTAAACTTGACGTACTAAATGCTATAATTACGAAACTGCCAATGAATTTAGCGGAAACTAGAAATAAAACCATTAGATTAAAATGTGAGGTTAAAATTCCGAAGTTAATACGGACTTTAGCGGAGACTAAAAGAAATGGAATATTATATTAAAAAATTAGGCCGTGACTAAAAATAAAGCTAAAATTATAAAACTGTAACGGAATTTAGAGGAGATTGAAAATTGACCGAGACTAAAAGTAGTACTAAAATATAAAAACTGTCAAGGACTTTTAGCGGTGACTGAAACAAAACCGAAATAAAGATAAAAACTATGGTCTAGAGTAAAAGTAGTAGCAACATTAACAAACAAATTCCGGACAAAATGTAAAAAATATGGTTTAGACTAAAAGTAGTACTAAAATCTAATACTGATTTTAGACTAAAAAGAAATTTTCCAGAAATGTAAAAATTGTAAAAGAATTTTTACACAGTTTAAAAAAAGTTTAAAAGATAAAATAATTTTAATTTCATTTTTTTTTTTTTTTTGAAAAAGTACAAAATTTAACAAATAATACAAAATTTAGCGATTACTGAAAAAAATATGGGCAAATTTAAAAACTGCAAAGAAATATCTTACATCCACTTTTATATGAGTTTGCATGTAAGTGTACAGGTGTTGGATAGTAAAAAACGTGTGTTGAATTGTAATTATGTGTGATAGTACTACCTAACTATATAATCTATATCGACGTTCGCATGAGCTTGTATGTGTGTGGTGTTGGATAGTTAATAACCAGTCTTTAATTGTAATTATGAGTGATAGTAACTATATACCCTTTGTCCCCTTTCAAATGAATTTGTATGCATGTGTGTGGGTGATAGATAGGGAGGGTGTGTGTTTTTTTTTGCCTAAACGTAGGTTTTGTTTCTAAAGGTGGGTGTTGGATTGTAATTATGTGTATTAGTGACCATCACATAAATCCCCTTTCTTTCGTCCGTTTTGTTTGCATGTGTGGGTGTTGGATAGTCAAGGCGGATGATGGATGGCCATTGGATGCTAATCCTCATCACTCTAAAGGTTACAACAACCTAGACTTTTGTTAACCCCTAACGGCCGTTTTCAAAATCACTGAGGTTTCTAGAAATACAAATACTACTCAGTATTACTAACATACAAATAATTTTGTAATTATTTTCATCTTCTTTTTTTAAATGTTTTTTCAAGATTGTACAATTTTTATTGTTTTATACATGTCCTTTACAATTTGTAAAAATTTGTTTTTTAAATTTAAGTTTTTTTGTCTACAATGAAATCGGATTATTTCAGTCTTCGCTAAATTTGGTATAATTTGTTTAATTCTTTAATGATTTTGTAACAAATTTAAAGTTGCAAATTTTCAACTTTTAAGTTTCCGCTAAATTCCGTATTAATTGTGAAATTTTACTTTTAGTGTCGGTAATATTTTCTAAAGGAAAATGGAGTTGTTCCAGTCTCTGCTAAATTCCGTATTAGTTTCAGAATTTGAGTACTAATTTCAGTCTCAGCCATAATTTTTACATTTCTTCCCGATTCTTTTTCTATCTCCGCTAAAGTCCGTAACAATTTCGGATATTTACTAATACTTTTAGTCTAATCCATCATGTTTACATTTCTTTCCGGATTGTTTCAGTCTCTTCTATAGTGCGAAAAAGTTTCTGAATTTTAGTACTACTTTTACCTCCTACATCGTACACAACTGTTTGTAGTTGTGGGTGCTGGTCAATAGGCGTGGGTACTGGTCAGTAACACCGTGCATTTGTTAGTATGAGTGGGTGTTGGTTAGTAACACTGTGTATTGGTTTGTAAGCATGGGTGCTGGTAGGTAACACTATGTATTAGTTAGTAAGCGTATGTGTTGGTTAGTAGATGTGGACGCTGGTCAGTAAGACTGTGTGTTGGTCAGTAGGTGTAGGTGTTGGTTAGTAGAAGAAGAGCATGGTCAGTAAGTATGGGTGTTGGTCAGTCGAGGTGGGTGATGTTTAATCAGACGGCATGTTGGTCAATATATCTAGGTGCTGGTCAGTAGGTGTAGGTGTTGGTCAGTAGGTATGGGTGCTGATCAGTTAATGTCATGTTGACCAGCAGGTGTAGGTGCTGGTCAGTAGGTGTAGGTGTTGGGCAGTAGTTGCGGGTGCTGGTCAGAAGGTGTATGTGTTGGTCAGTAGATGTAGGTTTCACATTAGATTTCCGTTGTGCACATACCGGCCGATAATGTTAATCTTGTGGACTAATGTTAAATTGCCCATGTGCCCATACAACCCTTAGTCATGATGGCCGCTGTAATGTTAATTTTTCATGTGCCCATTCATACCCGCTTGTGCCTATATCGCCTTTCTCCCCTAATTACTACTTTAGTAGTGGTAGTATAGATTTTAAGTGAGCATGTCGAAACATTGGTTAGAGTGCCTCGGGCTGTAGAAGTAAATAAGATATGGAAAGAGTTAGACAAATGTGAGAAAAAAAAGCGCGGTCTTGCCCTGAGTGGTGGGTGATCAAATGACAACATTATTGCAAGAAATAGTAAGAAAGATCCAGTTGATATAAAGTTACGTCATATAAACTAAGTTTCTCTGGCAGACGTCCCTATATTACCAGAAGGTAATTAGCACTATCTCGAGGTAACTATTGGTTACCTGACTTTGTGAGACATTCGCGCCAGGGATCTATAAATTGCCGCAGGTAAACTAGATTTTAAAGTAGATAATTTTAATCAAAACGCGTGCCGAATTCACAAAACTTTATGTGATATATGAACACTTCAGATAATTTAATTTCTCTGGGGGGCATCTATAAAATACCTGACTCTGATTCACATTTTATGCTGGTAACTATATATTACCTGAATTAATGTCAATATCTCGGCAGTATAAATTACATTAGATAAATTAGATTGCACAACATAATGTCTGCATATTGTATTTCTAGTGAAAATCCAATATACATATGCAGTCAATGTTAAAGAAATAATAATGGTCATTTTTATCTACATTTCTATTCATCCTTGAGTATAATAATATACATCTCGATCGTGTCATTCTGAGCTTTGAAGGAAGGGGTATTGAGAAGGGATGTGTTACTAAATAATACAATGACAGGGCTATGCCGATGTATAATGAGATTCGCAAGTCTGTGAGACATCTGGTATCACCGTTAATTATATGCAATATAATTATTAAGACCATATCCCCACCTACCCCCCCCCCAAACAAGAATAAGAATAAAATAAATATTTAGTTATAAGCAGTTCATGATGTGGTATCAAGATGGCATTTAATGATTATATAACCTAAACGTATCCATATTTGCAATTTTAGGTAGAATCAGATTCTAATGAAATGCACACCTTGTACTTGATTAATATATTTCCTATTTCCATTTATCTTTTATGGATGTTCGTAATCAAGATACTAAATACGACACATGTGTTAATTAGCTATAATCAAGATACTCAGTACGACATGTGTTGATTAGCCAAGCTATATATGAATCTCGAGGCTACAAACTTCAAAGAATCTTTGATAATTTTTGCTCTCCTGTCTTTGTATGAATTGGTTGTAATATCGCCCTTATTTATCACGGTATCCAGATAATGTGAGTTCTATTATTTGGTTGATATCTAGGTACGTTTAGACTTTGTTATTATAAATCACAAGCTACGTATGGCGATATATTTTGCTGGGTTACTCACTCTCGTTACGATAAACAACATGTGGACGATGTGAAATTACAATATTTTTTTATCACAAGATGCAGTCGAAAAATACATATTTGTAGAATTATCAGAGAGCTAGGAAAAACACATAGAGTAAATAAGAAAAGAACGACGGACTAGATCAGTGTTTAGATTAAACACCAACTGGATTGATAAAGGTGAAAACCCTACAAGATATGTTTTGAGTTAACAGAAAAGAAATTATATGAGCAAAGGAGTAACACAAGTTTAAATGACTCAGGGCAAAATAATAAGTGATCAGCTCACTGTTTAGAAGTTTATTTTTTTAATAGTCGAATATCGATTTGAAAAATGTATTTAAACCAAACATGTCTCTTTCGCAAGTGTTCTCGTCTGTAACATCACTGATTGTTTGTCTTCTTCAACCCCTCAACACTTTATTTACTCGCCCAGGTACACTTTCTGTTGTTACAAATTTCTCCCATTGTGAATGATTCCTGTTTAGTTCTAATATGGCGGGATCAATATGCCGCCTCGATTTGCTGGAACTGAGTTCAGATAATGGAGGTTACATCGTTCAGGTAGTGATATAATGCCTGAAGTCTGTTAATTTCGCATTCGTTTTAATTAGCATTATTTACCAAAACCTGATTTATCGCAGATAATTCATAGATACCTATAGCGAAATTCACATAAAATCTATATCTATCCTTATGATGTAAATATGTTAAGGGCATATACGTAAAATTCAAATAAAAAGAGACATAAAAATGCTGGCAAATGCATGCTGTAGAAATGTTATAGGAAAAACTAAATAATTAATAATCTACCGTACGCTGACTATAGTCATTTGAGATAGGCTTAAAATATAATATTTTTTTGTTTGATAATACAAATGCGATATAAAGGACATCTTGAACATAATTTACTTTTAAACAAGCACAACAAGCCAGTCGTGGGCAAAAAAAAATAATATTCATGACACTGATGATGATGATGATGATGATGATGATGGTGCAGTCTGCGATGTGTATTTAGTTAGCATATACATATTAATCAATTGTGACTTGATCTACCGACAAAGTTCTGTTTATTTTCTGTGATAGGTGGAAAACAATGTGTGATCTATGTTATATATATATATATATATATATATATATATATATATATATATATATATATATATATATATATGGCACATATTATCCTGCAGAAAAAAAGGATGAGATCATAGGATGTATATCATTTGAAAATCTAACTGATGCTAATCCATATCTTCGAGAAAGTCAATGATACAGTCACATTGTGTGTACAAATTGGTGACAGTTACTAAAATACCGTAAACACGGTTTTCACTGACCACAAAATACGTATAGTTTCGCTCACGGTTACCAGGAGAACTGACTGTTAAAATGAGACAACTTGGCGTACTTACAACGGTTTCAGTGAAACAATATACTTCTAACATAGTTCCATGTAAGCCACCAGAATTTAGACTTCTTGTCAGAGTTTAGGGAACACTTCATTGGTCAGTTTCATTGACACCATGCACATTATAGATAGACAATATATAGCGGATTGCAGCCCGTGATCAGCTACTGACCCGAGAATAAAAGCTGATTATCAAGATGTTATTGTCCGTTTCTTAGCGCAAAAGGACCTCCTGCCTCCACTAGACATTCATTACGCAAAACATTCCGCTGGATTAATTTATCTGACCACCCAAAAGCATAACGATAAATCAAATAGAGTCATTACATGACTAACATGACTTTGATTATTGATATGCAATAAACACATTTCTCCTTATGTAGTAATAAACTTTAAAATTTTGTTTAAAATAACCAAACTTGAATGAATTTGTGTTTTTGACAAATTATTTCTATCGATAGAAATGAATTTCAAAATACCACTGAGGGAAACAAAATTATTTTTCCTCTATCAAGCCAATGTAGGTAATCGCCAGAGCTTGAGAAGATTTATCGGGCGCTGATACCAATCTCTGGAAAACCAGAGAACGAACAGAAAGGGGGAACGTTCAATGCCAAAGCTGTAAATATTCGTTTATGGACTCCCCCTTACTCGCCACATAATAATTGGTGGCAACGGTCGGATTGGAAGAAGGTGCTTGTATAATTAGTTTTTGAGCATGGAGTATAGAATACTAGATGACGAATGATTTGTAACCCCACCTGATTCAAGGCTCAGACAAAGTGCCGAGGATAGAGATGTGGCTGCAGAGTTTGCGCTGTCGAATCTTTCAATGCAATTTTCGGGATGGTGGTGCGGTTCGCCCAAGAGGAGCTCACGACTTTCAGAGCCTAACGCGAATGGGGATATCATTCGTATTGTGAGTGGCCTAGCAATAAAGCTCGAATATAGCCTGAGTAAGCGCATTGTTGACAAATTAGAGGCAGCCATGTGTGATATTCATTATAGTATTGCCCAATTAGCAACTAGTACAAGAAATGTTGCGGCGCAGGTACAAAACAAGGCGCCGTGTGCCGCGGCTCAGGCTCATAGGTCGCATGTGTTAGGTAAAGCGCCGTGCGCTGATGCACAGCCACAGGGGGCGCATACGCTATTCCATAACATCTTGGCGCCAGACAATAGTAGTACACAGCATGTTAATATTGTGCATGATAGTAAAAACATAACTTGCTCTCAGGCGCTGCTGCAATAAGTAGCATACATGGTAAAAGTCCCGAGTCAAATTTAGCGAGCGCAGGTGTCTACCACAGATAATTTGCCAAGTAGGACGTAATCATCTCATATCATACCAGCAACATTTAATGGGACTGGTTCCTGACTAGATTATAAGTCCCATTTCGAGGCATGTACCCACCTATATGATTGGAGCACCGAGGAAAAAGGCATGTATCTCATCGTTACCCTTCGCGGACAAGCGCCGGGCGTCCTCAGAAACCTGAAGGATGGTGCTGGTGGGAATAATGAGCGTCTTTCAAGGGCGCTTGAGGAACGATTTTCACCTTCCAAACAAACGGAATTGTATAGGAGCATATGAAAGAGAGAAGATAAAGAGCTGGCGAAACACTTCCTGAACTTGGACAAAGTATCAGGAGACTTGTTGATTAACCTATTAGACAGTACCGGGAGATTTAACTGAAGTTCTGGCCAAAGAACATTTTATTGACGCACTGGTAGATTCGGATGATGAAATAACTATCTTGAAATAGTCGTACGAGCGCGATAAAGTCCCAAGTACTAACGCTAGAGCGGATTTTTAAAAGAATTCTGACTCTAAATCCCTGTATCGTGTAAATGTTTCAAATGTGGCCAGAGGGGACATATTAAGAAAAATTGTCCAGAATTAAACAAACTGAAAAAAGATGGTAACAAAAACACGAAGGGTCAAGCAACAGCCGGCGCAGCGCAGCGCTGATATTGCGCAGGTGCCATTTCTGGCGCCGCGACAGTAATCCAAACCGACACAGGGGAAAAGAAAACAAACCGGAGGCACTCGGTTGGAGTCCAGGCTGTAGCTACCGAGGCTGGAATGTAGATAGCAGCCAGCATCCAAGGCGGGATACCAAACTTTTGATTGATACTGAAGTGACCGTAACACTGGTGTCTGAGAAATTCTATTTGTAAATTCCCATCCAAAACCGGCCTCCACTCGTCAAAGCTAAGCAAGATATTGTCTCTGTAGTAGGTACCATGCTGACGCTTTTAAGACAAATTACTTTCACTTTTAGTATGGGCGGCAAAGACTCGCCAGGATCATAGGTTTGGACTTAGTGAAGGACAACTGTGCGTCAATAGATGTTGCCAAAGGCATATTTAAGATTGCCGACAAGTCTCTGCCCTGCCCATCTCGTTCAAAGTAACGTTGGGATGTTACGTAATAGCTTTGACAGCAGCTGTAAACTTGCCGCCTAGAAGCGAGATTGTCACTCCCGCAATTGCTTTGTTCCTAAATGAAAAACACCTCCCCAGTTTGAGGGGCTGATAAGAGCCATCTGCATAGTTTTTGCGGAAAGGCCAATCACTGGTGCCCAAAACATTAGTTAAAGGGGGACACACAGTTTTGCTGCGGATGATGAATCCGTCAAATGAACTGTAAATGCTATATTCAGGAACAGTAGTAGGCAAATTTAGCGCAGCTAAGCGTGTCTCCTGTCCAATATCAGAAAGCATTCTGCAGGGAGACAGGCTAGTGGAGCGTCTGAGCGAGCATTACCAATCAGCAACGTCTGAACTATCACTGAAGCAAGCAGAGAAGGTAAACAACTGCTCTGTGACACAAAGAAGGTTAGCGACGTAGAAGAATAACCAATTCCCGTCAGTCTCAGCGATGTTCGATCCGTCCTGGGTTTGTGTAGCTACTACAGGCATTTTATACCAAAATGTGCGGATATGATAAAGCCTTTAAACAAGCTGATCGAGAAAGAGTCTTTCGAGCAGCTTCGCGATACTCTCATTCGCCCACCTGTACTGTCTCATCCTGCTTTCTCAAGGCCTTTTATTTATACTTGACACGAATGCAAGCGAGTTTGCAATTGGCGCTGTGTTATCGCAAAACCTTCGTGGGACAGGAGAAAGTGATTTGCTATACCAGCAAACTAACTAAGCAGGAAAGGCGCTATTGTGTGACAAGAAAAGAGTTGCTAACTGTGGTGTATTTTGTTAAATACTTCAGGCACTACCTTTATGGTCGAACGTTTTTGATTAGGACTGACTACAGCTCCTTGCGCTGGCTCATTAACACCAAAATTCCAGAGGGTCAAGTGGCTAGGTGGATTGAAACACACTCCACCTACGAATTTGACATTAAACATCGGCCAGGAAAACGGCATGGGAATGCCAATGCTTTGAGCAGGCGCCCTTGTAGGCAGTGTGGATATGAGTCTGGTTTAAACACTCATAAAAAAGCTGTTAATGCCATTCGTCAAGATGGTCAGAAAAGTTAATCAGATCATACGAGAATTCAAAAACCAGGATAAAAGCAGTAACTTGGTCAGAAGTTGGGTGAAAAATGAAGAAAAACCCAGCTTCACAGAAATATCTGGTTTGCGATAAATTGCGAAATCACTATGGGCACAATGATACAGGCTTGTCATCAAAAATACAGTTCTGTGTAGAAAATGGGAAGATTCAGCCTGTGATCCCATACATAGAGAGCAGGAATATTCTTATTTGCTGCCACGACAGGGAATCTGGTGGTCATCTGGGTGTTGGGACAACTTCAAGCAAAGTTCGGCAGAGCTGTTACTGGTCTGGTCTACGGAGGGATGTAAGACAGTATACAGCCAGTTGCGAGACTTGTACACGTCGAAAACGACCTCCAAGTGTAAAATAACCCCGATGCAAGTAATTCCTTCAGGTTTTCCCATGAAACGCGTAGCTTTAGATATCATGGGACCTCTTCCTGAAATATAGGATGGAAACAAACACATTCTCTTGAATTCTGATTACTTCTCGAAGTGGACAGAGACATTTCGTATGCGGAATATGGCCGCCGAGACAGTAGCTAGAATCATAGTAGAAGATGTTATTGCTCGATTTGGCGTGTCGTCGGTAATTCAATCAGATCAAGAACGACAATTTGAAAGCGCCTGTTTGCCTAAGTCTTCAAACTGCTTGATATCCACAAGACCAGAACTACTCCTTTTCATTCCCAGTCAGATGGAATGGTCGAGAGATTCAACAGCACTCTGTAAGTGCACACCAGCGAGATTGGGATACGTACATACCCTACGTGCTGATGGCATACCATTCTGTTGACCATGAGACAACCGGCTTCACGCCAAACATGATGATGGCGGGGACCGTTTAAGGTTTTATACAAAGTGAGCGAAGTAACGTACAAGGAGAACTTTGGGAGAAACGGACGTACACAGATTATACATTGTGACCGCATGCGGCGTTGCCGAACTCAGCTATTAACTGTGGAATTGGGTCTGACACACATCGCAGAGGATGTAGAAGTGCATGAAGATGCTCAGGACGTCAGAAATGTACACTTGCCACATGGTTGCGGACAAAATTGACGGCGATGAAAATGATTCGCAGTTGGAAGAGCCCTTGGCTGCGCGACCTCGCCAAGAACGGCGTGTTCCATGTTGGATGGATGGTTATGTTCTCGTCTAATGCTTGGAATGTCTTGTAAATACTTGTAGATACGATTGGGTTTCTTTATATTTGTTCAAGATGGTGTTCACAAATAATAATAAATAAACAATATTTTTTAAAAATTAAATTAAAAAAACAACCTAGAATGTAAATACGTTGATCTATAATCTGTCCAATCATTGTAAATCAATGCATCGCTTGAAAACGTTCTGATCGATTGATTATTTCGTGGTTGATTTATTCTCATAATTAAAAGTTGTTTCGTTATGTTTTTTCTTTGTTTTAAAATGGAGGACACATTTCTCATAGGAGTGGGTAATGTAGCGAGTTTTCTCTACATCTTAAGTCGGACGTTTTGATAAGTATCAAGTATGGGATGGTCCAATTATGAATAGACTCGTCAGGTAACGTGATAAGTCACCTGGTACCTGGTGTACATGACGACCGAAGTGAGCGGATTCGAGATTCTGATGCGTATCGTCCACAGATCAAGAGGGTTGGAGAAAAGCTAGAAAGTCAAGATAATCGTGAGGTAATTACATATGTAAGCAGGCTAGGGGTGAAGTGCCTGTAAAGGTTTTCCACGACTCTAGCTATACTAATGGTAACAAAGGGAATAATTATTTTATTATGGACGCATAGGTAAGCGCCAGGGCTCAAGAAAATTGATCATGCACCGATACCAATCTCTGGAAAACAAGAGTACAAACAGAAAGGGGGAAGGTTCGCAACCAAAGCTGTAAATAGTAGTTTATGCACGCCCCCTTAAACGTCACAGTAATTTCAGATCTCTGAAGATTGTGTTACCCGAGATATATCGGATGCTTGTAGTCTGATCAACATTCATAAATCCCTCATTCATCCATTTACTCATGTAGTTTATATATATATATATATATATATATATATATATATATATATATATATATATATATATATATATATATTAATTCTATCTATCTATTTATATCTCTATATATCTTTCAACCTAACTAACAAACTAACTTCTACAGTTTTTCCCTATCCACCAGATTATGTAGCCCAAGGACTGTTCCAAAGGATATTTTTTTTTAATTTTCGAAATTTTTAATTGTTTTTATTTGTTAAGTTTGCAAATATACGCTATTACCTGCCTCTAAATGTAATTATTTTTCTTTTATTTCAGAGGCATCCATATTGTTATAGTATATTATCTACACGTGGTGTAGATTCCTATTTTATATGACAAGTATCTGCAAATGTAGTCTCTTATCGAAAATGCTATGAAAAATGAAAATACAATTAACAGGACATTGGAATCTCTTTGATTGCAGTGTTACGGAATTATGTATAATTTCTTTTAAATAATGATATAGTTTTATTAGTTTATAACCTCTGTATAATAGTCTAAAAGGTGTCGTCTTGCAGGGTACACATATACGGTAATTTCAATGTGACCCAGTACATCGGTCCTGGGAAAATTAGTATTGTCGGTTGAAGCAGGAGTCATATCACGTGACTAGCGCGTGCTAATTATATTATCATTTTGACCTGCATTCAATGTTCTGACCTGGGTTTCGTTATTCGGAGAGTGATTCATTTTCTGTTGACTAGAAGTAGAATAAGTTCATAAATATCGAGTTCTTGATTTAAGACGGAATAAGAAATGGGTATTATTTGTTTTTAAAGACGCATTATAGAAACTATATAAAAGGATGTAATCGCAGCGTTCGTGATTCTTCTATATAGTTCGTCAGCCTGAGAGGTCATAAACGAGATTGGTTCACTTTGTGTGTGGTATTCTGCTTCAGAGATATACAGTACATTTTGGATTTAGTACTGCTACTTCAACTTTAAGAATTATTCAGCTCCGTTGGAATTATCGGAAACATTTCTAGAACTTGTGTGATATTCCCTATTCACAAGGATTACTTGGAATTAATAATATTTGGATATAGCTGATTCTTGTTAGTACATCAGCACTTTAGCTGTTTCATTCGGAATATTCTCCATTCCGAATAATTTGGATTAACTTCCGGATCAGTGAACTTTAGAACAATTTAGGACTTTTAAGGATATTCTATACTGTAAGTTAATTTTAATTCTTTCACTTTGATTGTTTGTTGAAATATTATTATATTTTAGAATATTAAATATTTGTGTTTTAAATGTTGAAAACTTGTTTGAGTCTTTTCTTTTGTTACATTACCCCTAGTCGTAACAGCAGGCACAACTTGTTTTAATCATTTCGCTTCGGAACATTGATCTTGTCCATATTATATGGGACACATATCCATGAGAGCAATATAAAAAACAGACTAGTTATAAAATATTCAATAATTAGGCGTCTCAACTAATTAGTCTATCTTTCTGTGTTATTTGCGTAAACAAACTGGTGTCTAATGATGGTAATAAACCGCAAAAACTTCTTAGTATCATGTTTTATTTTCTTTAAATTGTTTGCTTATCAAGTTCCAAGTTGAATGTCCGTTCGGTGATTTACAAATTCTATATCTTTCTCTATTCGTACACTGTGGCATCTCTATCGTAACCTTCCCCCTAAAACAACTAATATCGAGTTTCTTACAATTAGTGAATGTGTCTGATAATCATATTGTTGCGTGCATCGTTTATATTCAGTGATCGCTCTTGTTTTGTCTCGTGATCATATTGTCAAGTGCATCGTTCGTATTCAGTGATCGCTGTTGGTTTGTCGCATGATTATATTGTCAAGTGCAGCGTTCATTGATATTGGTTAATCTGATGATCGCATTCTAATTGAGTGCATGGTTCGTATCCAGTGATCACTATTCGTTTGTTACTCTTTGCTGAACATTTTTATCCTCTTTTACATTTTTACAGCTTAGCCACTTTGGAGATGTTTTTAAAAAAAAAAAAAAAAAAAGAAATGCGTACTTCATTACATTTCTTTTGCAGGCAGAGGCATAAATATGCTTATATATATATATATATATATATATATATATATATATATATATATATTGTTACGACTCTATGGTCTAAGAAAAATGTAACAGAAAGAAAGTGAAACCAACAAATCAAGTAAAAATCAACAAGCAATTTATTACTAGATAATTAAAATGAAAAATCAAAAAGTCACTTACAGTAATGTGTTTTGAAATCCTAATAATCCAATAAGAATGATTGTTCTAATCACAAGTCCTAAATATAGAATGTTCCGAATTCACGGCTGTGCCCTTGAATGTTATGATGTGCTAATGGTCTCCAAAGTCCTGATGTACTAGTAATCTTGATGTGCTGATGTCAAAATGAAGTATTCCAAAATATCTGAATAAGTTCACTTAAATTCCAAAATCATCAATTAAAAATCCAAAATCCAAAAGTTTATGAGCACTGTTATAATCCAATGAATATTTAAAATAATTCCTCTCTTAGAATTTGGAATGAATTTTCACAACTGTAATAGCTCTTTACAAGACTGATGGTAATGTCAAAACTGAATAAATGTCCACCAAACATGGCATATATAAAGATTGGTCACATGACAGAATGTTCTAGAACATGAGTCATCTTAATGGAATTTTTACTTGTAAACAAAAATCAACCTTGACCTTCAAATTGAGAAAACATATTGATCAAAACAACCTAAATCAAGGACACTAGTTAAACATGTTTTTCCTGATAACATTAAGATTTAAGCAAATATTAAAGTGAAGAAACATTTATAATTTCCTAAAATATTTATAATATTATATAAACATCATACATAACAATATATATATATATATATATATATATATATATATATATATATATATCTGTACCTTCTACATTTTACTACAATTATTAATTACTTACGGAGGTTAGGTAGGTCTCTTTAGGAACATACAAGCAGGGACAATTTTTGTCCTCGAAGTTTCGAAGTTTAATTATTGGAAGTGTGATTGTTTTGCTTTGTTTTATAATTTTGTATCTAGCTTGTCACATCTGTTATTGAAAAGAAGCTACTGACCTACAACAGTTTCGATCTTGGTATGTGTGGCAATAATTGCATCAACCTGTGTATAACTTTTGGGGAATAAACCAAGAAAGCAATCTTATGTTCGTCAGTAAAGCACTGTGTCAATTTTGAGACAAATTGGTTCATTCTGAATAGAGCAAAAGAAAATGGCTAGTTTCCGTTTCTTCTTCTCTGTCATTAAAACGGTAACACGACCTACAATTAGGTTAAAATGTTAAGTCAATTATTTTGCGGAAACATCGGGCCATTGGGTTGTTGTTTAAAGGAAGTGATGATATTGGTGGCACCTGTTGACAAATACAAAGCAGTACTAATCAATAGTTTAATCTTTATATATAGCTCTTAATTGAAGATGACTGTGACATAACTCATGTGTAAAGTATCAAACAATTATATTGAAAAGAAGCCTGTGTAAAAAGAACAGGGTCATGTTGAATTGATACACGAAAGGGGTACAAGTACAGAGGTCAGAAAGTTGATTGTTGACTTAATGCAGAGAATGATGTATGTCATGGGCTATTCTTATTAAAATCAAAATAAAAACTTATATAATTTGTCATTATATGAGAGTGTGTACGTTTAAACAACTGAAACAAGGTTTGGGAAAACCTTTCGCTCAATTACACTCAATGTTTGAAATATACAAGCTTAAAAGCAAATTCATTGTCTGCCAAAAGACATGTCAATTGACCTAAATTAGTAAGATATGTTGGGCTAGTCTATCTTAATATGACAACGCGCGAAGAAATAAAACTCTTTTGGCATTTTAAACTTCAACAATTCTTTTCAATTTAATTTTATGCATTTTATAATTCTGTACATGTGTCTTTATTGTACATACATACGCAGACTTTTTATGAATATGTTATAATTAACATCTTAATCAAGATTTCATAATAAATATGCTTTATGAATAAGCACGTCATAGACGGAACGTGAAGCTGATGCATTAAAATCAGAAGTATTTGAAGATTCACAATGTCCACACACGTCTTTTGATTTTGACATATATAAATATAGATGCACATCAGACAGAGGCAGAATCTGTATTCACCAAACACGGTTTTTTCATTGTTCTGTGTTAGAATAAAGGCACCGAAAAGACATCAAACAATTAATTCAAGGCACCTGATTCAGACAGACGTTTTATATATATATATATATATATATATATATATATATATATATATATATATATATATATATATATATATATATATATATATATATATATATTTTGTTATCAGGAAATCGACAAGAGATAAATAACGAGATCCGGGGATCGTGTCCCTAGCGTGGTCTTTCTCGCCTCTGCAAATCCAACCTGCCTGCAGGCCTGCATTTTAAAATATCCCCCTGAACTGTCATCATAATTATCACCGTTATTATCATCATCATCGTTCCCATTTCGACCGTCGAAATTTTCGTTTACTTACTATTGCCAAAATTCCTTTTGTAATCAGATAGCATGATGATGACATTATGATTTATTTAAGGACAAGTTAAAAATTTTGAATATCATTCATCATGCTTTGTACCTAAACAAAAAACTCCATTCATTCTGTGTGTTGCAGTAATAAATATCATTCATTCTTTGTGCTACAGTAATAAACACCAGTCATTCCCTGTGTTGCAGAATTAAACACCATTCATTCTTTGTGTTGCAGTAATAAACACCATTCATTCTTTGTGTTACAATAATAAACACCATTGATTCTATATGTTACAGCACCATTCATTCTTTGTGTTACACTAATAAACACCATTCATTCTTTGTGATACAGTAATGAAAGTGAGAAATATAATTTGGATTGTTGTAAATTAAGTGAAAACGATGATTTCCATTACCAAAACGTTTTGAACTCCAATCCTTATTTCTTAAAAGATAAAATTCACAATTTCATCCTAAAGCTAACAAAACAATAATCTAGTCAAGAAATGGAAAATAAAAATAAAAATGTCTATCACTTATGCTCATTTCAAGTACTGAAAATATACAACTTCACTAGATGCAAAGTCAATAGCTATCGTTACACGCATAGTGTCAGACTTAGGACATTCTACATAGGAGGATATGCTTTTAATCTTTTAATTACTCTACTGCATTATTATGTTCCTCTGATTCACTAATTAAGCTAAGAAATGGCTTGAATATATCCGTCCAGCGTGCTGGATTTTATCATGGACTCTCGATGGCTTTGTAAATTGTAATACTTTTTGTTTTACTTGCCTATTTATATAACTTTGATACCAAAAGTCATGCATTTTCTGTCATGGGTTACGGAGCGGACACATACACACACATACGCACTAATGCACTCGCATAGTATTATGACATTGTTATGTGTCTAACATGCTAAGAACTTAATAACTCTGTTTACAAGCTTCGAATAGAAAGTTCTTGTATTGATTTCTAAGACTGACTTATAGCTTCTTCGGGAGTTTAGGGGTGAAATGCTTCGATTATAGAGGATTTGAATTCCCATTATAGACGTGCAAAACATTCATTTATTATTGAGCACATCTCTTCGCACTTGTCGACTCGTCGTTAGCATGACCATACGCCAATGGACTTGAGTGGACATTGCTTCAGAGTGAAAATACATTGGTAAACCATAGTTCTCCGAGAGGTATTTACGCTATGACTAAAGCTTGAATAACTTCCTTAGTTCTTAGCTTTTGAATCTTAGAGCCTGGGGGAGGGGGGTAATTTGACCGTGTAATTAAAGCAACTGAAGGAACACCCATGCTGCTTTTAAGTAAGAATTAAATCATAGCAACATCCCTCCCATTTATTTGTAACAAAGCGTCGAATCCTGTCAGGTGCTCTTAAATATTCAGAGGTGACTGTCTTAAGGGATTCTGGACTAGAAAGTGCAGATGTGCTTTGCGAAAATTAAGTTAAATGTCTAAGGTTTAAATGTAAAAAAGCAGTTGGAAATATAAAATCAATGTGTAAAATTATATTCAATTTAACGGACCTAGAACATGAAATTGATGCTTGAAATTTTACATATCATATTGAGGCGACAATGAGAGAACAATAGAAATGGAAAGGAGATGGGGATTCTTTTAACAGTTTGGAAACAGTTGAAAACATTGTGCTGCTAAAATAAATGAATTACATGAAATTGGTAACTTCAACATTCAAAGAACAGCCTCAAAATAAAATCCAACAAAACGTTTTGTAGCAAACATCTTGTAACATTTTATATGATGACATAATTCTATTGAAACAATATGTAGATGCTTGCTTGTATTGCACCAGAATGGTGGATAACAATGATAACATTTCGATTACCAATCACGGAAACATCAAATATTTTTGCTTAGACAATAGCAACTGAAAATGATAGGTTTGGGAAGAATGTTATAAATATTGCCCAAGAAAACATGTTTACTATATTGCCAGTTTATTTGATTAACGAGTCCAAACAGAGCAAAGTAAATGGAATAACGGTATGGCACAGTCATGATTTTGGACAGCAATAACAACATCATATTGATATGTAAAACTACAAATAGTAAATACATTAGTGATATCAGATGTTACAAATGCGGGAAAGAAAAAGGTCGAACAAATGTAAACACGAAATATAAAATACCACAGATGTAAGGAATGTGTTAATTTGATGCAATCAACCCGGTTCCGTAATGGGAGGAAATGTAGGTAAGGGAAAACAATCAGAACTGAATTACATGCAGATGTGGAATTTTTTTAACTAGATGATTGATGTACAATCATAAGAAAAAATAATATCATGCTACTTTTTTAACTAGAGGATTGATGTACAATCATAAGAAAAAAATAATATCATACTACTTTTTTGACTAGAGGATTGATGTACAATCATAAGAAAAAAATAATATCATGCTACTTTTTTTAATAGAGGATTGATGTACAATCATAAGAAAAAAAATAATATCATGCTACTTTTTTTTACTAGAGGATTGATGTACAATCATAAGAAAAAATAATATCATACTACTTTTTAAACTAGAGGATTGATGTACAATCATAAGAAAAAAATAATATACTACTTTTTTTACTAGAGGATTGATGTACAATCATAAGAAAGAAATAATATCATACTACTTTTTTACTAGAGGATTGATGCACAATCATAAGAAAAAATAAAATACTACTTTTTTGACTAGAGGATTGATGTACAATCATAAGAAAAAAATAATATCATACTACTTTTTTGACTAGAGGATTGATGTACAATCATAAGAAAAAAATAACATACTACTTTTTTGACTAGAGGATTGATGTACAATCATAAGAAAAAAATAATATCATACTACTTTTTTGACTAGAGGATTGATGTACAATCATAAGAAAAAAATAACATACTACTTTTTTAACTAGAGGATTGATGTACAATCATAAGAAAAAAAATAATATCATACTACTTTTTGACTAGAGGATTGATGTAAAATCATAAGAAAAAAATAATTTGATACTACTTTTTTGACTAGAGGATTGATGTACAATCATAAGAAAAAATAATATACTACTTTCTTGACTAGACGATTGATGTTCAATCATAAGAAAAAAATAATATCATACTACTTTTTTAACTAGAGGATTGATGTACAATCATAAGAAAAAAATAATATCATGCTACTTTTTTGACTAGAGGATTGATGTCCAATCATAAGAAAAAAATAATATCATACTACTTTTTTAACTAGAGGATTGATGTACAATCATAAGAACAAAAATAATATGATGCTACTTTTTTTACTAAAGGATTGATGTACAATCATAAGAACAAAAATAATATGATGCTATTTTTTTGACTTCAGGATTGATGTACAAACATAAGAAAAAAATAATATCATGCTACTTTTTTGACTAGAGGATTGATGTACAATCATAAGAAAAAAATAACATCATACTACTTTTTTGACTAGAGGATTGATGTACAATCATAAGAAAAAAATAATATCATACTACTTTTTTAAATAGAGGATTGATGTACAATCATAAGAACAAAAATAATATGATGCTACTTTTTTTTACTAGAGGCTTGATGTACAATCATAAGAAAAAATAATATCATACTACTTTTTAAACTAGAGGATTGATGTACAATCATAAGAAAAAAATAATATACTACTTTTTTTACTAGAGGATTGATGTACAATCATAAGAAAGAAATAATATCATACTACTTTTTTACTAGAGGATTGATGTACAATCATAAGAAAAAATAAAATACTACTTTTTTGACTAGAGGATTGATGTACAATCATAAGAAAAAAATAATATCATACTACTTTTTTGACTAGAGGATTGATGTACAATCATAAGAAAAAAATAACATACTACTTTTTTAACTAGAGGATTGATGTACAATCATAAGAAAAAAAATAATATCATACTACTTTTTGACTAGAGGATTGATGTAAAATCATAAGAAAAAAATAATTTGATACTACTTTTTTGACTAGAGGATTGATGTACAATCATAAGAAAAAATAATATACTACTTTCTTGACTAGACGATTGATGTTCAATCATAAGAAAAAAAAAATATCATGCTACTTTTTTAACTAGAGGATTGATGTACAATCATAAGAAAAAAATAATATCATGCTACTTTTTTGACTAGAGGATTGATGTCCAATCATAAGAAAAAAATAATATCATACTACTTTTTTAACTAGAGGATTGATGTACAATCATAAGAACAAAAATAATATGATGCTACTTTTTTTACTAAAGGATTGATGTACAATCATAAGAACAAAAATAATATGATGCTATTTTTTTGACTTCAGGATTGATGTACAAACATAAGAAAATAATAATATCATGCTACTTTTTTGACTAGAGGATTGATGTACAATCATAAGAAAAAAATAACATCATACTACTTTTTTGACTAGAGGATTGATGTACAATCATAAGAAAAAAATAACATCATACTACTTTTTT
The DNA here is from genome assembly GCA_029931535.1 of Margaritifera margaritifera. Classification (NCBI taxonomy): domain Eukaryota; kingdom Metazoa; phylum Mollusca; class Bivalvia; order Unionida; family Margaritiferidae; genus Margaritifera; species Margaritifera margaritifera. Next base: position 417,007 of record JAQPZY010001534.1, on the reverse strand, counting down.
GACTAGAGGATTGATGTACAATCATAAGAAAAAAATAATATCATACTACTTTTTTAAATAGAGGATTGATGTACAATCATAAGAACAAAAATAATATGATGCTACTTTTTTTACTAAAGGATTGATGTACAATCATAAGAACAAAAATAATATGATGCTATTTTTTTTGACTTCAGGATTGATGTACAAACATAAGAAAAAAATAATATCATGCTACTTTTTGACTAGAGGATTGATGTACAATCATAAGAAAAAAATAACATCATACTACTTTTGTGACTAGAGGATTGATGTACAATCATAAGAAAAAAATAACATCATACTACTTTTGTGACTAGAGGATTGATGTACAATCATAAGAAAAAAATAATATCATACTACTTTTTTAAATAGAGGATTGATGTACAATCATAAGAAAAAAATAATATCATACTACTTTTTTAAATAGAGGATTGATGTACAATCATAAGAAAAAAATAATATACTACTACTTTTTTAACTAGAGGATTGATGTACAATTATAAGAAAAAAATAATATCATGCTGCTTTTTTAAATAGAGGATTTTATGTACAATCATAAGAAAAAAATAATATCATACTACTTTTTAACTAGAGGATTGATGTACAATCATAAGAAAAAAATAATATCATACTACCTTTTTGTCAATATATATAGTATCATAAGTAATCCCTGCAATAATTGATTCTCCAAGACCGAAAACTGAAACGAAGATTTCAACCGCCTTTAATCAATTTTCACCTAGTAAGGACATTAATAACCAAACAGGCACAATAGAAATATACGTCGCATGACTCGTTTTTATAGATCTTTAAACAAATTCAAATTTGATGGGGGAACTGATCAGGTTTTGTATTTATGTTTCAAACATGTCGAATCTTACATGGAAAAGATAATTAGTATAAAATTTAGTGATTTCGTTTTACTATGCTAGATTTAACGATTACACTTGTAATGAGTACAGAAGAGAAACTAACTTTTTTAGGAATTGGTATGACAGAACAAAGGTTATAAACACCGTAAGCAAAAAATGAAATGTACAAGGTAATTGATAGGCTATTTTAAATGCAACACACAAACTTTAGGATGGAAATATGTAAAGATATAAATTGGTCCTCCTCTCATTCGTTGATATTTATCTACATGTAATGTTAAATAACATTACCATATAGATAAATACGGGCCAAAGAGAGAAAGATTGTATATGAGTTAAATGTGTTAAAAACAAAAATGCTTGTGTTAACGTTCAAAATAAAGACATTAAATATTGTATTTTATGCAGGATAAACTATGATAAACCCATCATCGGTACAGATCATCAAAATATAATCTTCAAATTAAATTGACTAGGCCTATTTATGGAGGATTTACTGTGTCAGAGGTAAGCAAGTGGCTGATGTACACATTTTACTACAATAAGGTGAAAGACCAATATGGTGATACAAATAGGCTTTTAATGACATATACCGATTCTTTATGCGTTCATATAGAGACTGATATGTTTACAGCAACAAAAAAGATAACATCCAGATTTACAGCACAAGTGATTTCAGGAAAGTTTTTTATCTAGCGTTCCTCAAATCAATAAGAAAGTTCCTTTTGAAAATTATAATGTGGTGTTATTATGCAAGAATTATGTGACCGTAGAAGAAAGCTCTATTGCCTTGGAACTGACATAGATGAAAAGGTCTGTAAATGATTAAAGAAATGTTAAAAGGAATCTCAAGGAATACAAATGAATTTCAAATTTAAAATGTACAAAGATTTTGCTTTTTAAAAAAAAACAAAAAAAAACAAACATTGTAAATCATTAAGAGATGAGTGTGATAAGATCATATGTCATGAGTTGTACAATATTATGGCAAATAAGTCTGCATTAAGTTTTTCTCACGAAAAGATATTTGTGGTGGATAACATATAAGCAAACCTATATGTTGCTCTACAGTCTTGTAATCAAATGGATATTCCAACCTATATGTTGCTCTACAATCTTGTAATTAAATGGATATTCCAACCTATATGTTGCTCTACAATCTTGTAATCAAATGGATATTATAACCTATATGTTGCTCTACAATCTTGTAATCAAATGGCTATTCCAACCTATATGTTGCTCTACAATCTTGTAATTAAATGGATATTATAACCTATATGTTGCTCTACAATCTTGTAATCAAATGGATATTATAACCTATATGTTGCTCTACAATCTTGTAATCAAATGGATATTATAACCTATATGTTGCTCTACAATCTTGTAATTAAATGGATATTCCAACCTATATGTTGCTCTACAATCTTGTAATTAAATGGATATTCCAACCTATATGTTGCTCTACAATCTTGTAATCAAATGGATATTATAACCTATATGTTGCTCTACAATCTTGTAATCAAATGGATATTATAACCTATATGTTGCTCTACAATCTTGTAATTAAATGGATATTCCAACCTATATGTTGCTCTACAATCTTGTAATCAAATGGATATTCCAACCTATATGTTGCTCTACAATCTTGTAATTAAATGGATATTATAACCTATATGTTGCTCTACAATCTTGTAATCAAATGGATATTCCAACCTCTTTAAAAGTGCATTTTTTCGTTTTGCTTCAACTTTTCTAGTCTCTAATCTCCCATAATCATTGGTACCACATTATATTCCTCTGACACATTTTCCATTGACTTCTTATCATTGGGAAAAAAGACAGACACATTCTCACGCAGGTCCTTTATGACAGAACGGTATCTTTGCATCCACACAGATATTCTGTAATATCTACCGCAGAATGTTAATGGTTAGATCAGTTGCCTTCTTCTTTGCATTGTCTTTGTTGATACAGTCGTCTATCAGAAACAAAGTATTACTGCCCTGGTAAACAGGGATAATTCATTTTAACCATTTGTCTAATTTGTCATCAAGATCAATTGTCGTCTCTAAGAACTAAAAAAATTAAAAAACATGTGTATCAGTTGTTATGCTTATTATAAATATCGGCTGGACAGATGATAACAACATAACTACATAGGCCAAGAAGTGTCTCTCTGTTTCAATCAAATCTAGTACAAACTTTGCCTTTTCTCATGTTGTAACATCATATATGCTATGAGGTTCTTTATAATACATCATTAAAATCTCAGATAGGAGCTTTATGTGGCTATTGAAAACGTTAGTTTCCCTCACTGCCAATAGAAGGTATCAGAATTCTTCTTTTTGTTAGCCTCGGTGTAATAAAGAAATTCATCTCATATTAATAGTTTGTAGTTTAATTTATGATGGTTCTTTGCATTGGCTGGTTTTTTAACGGTATAGTTAAATAAAATAATAGTAGCTATTGTTTAGTGTGTTTCAGCCTAAAAAATATCTAACAAACCATTTGATTCTTTTATTTCAACACGAATATTTCGAAGATTCTGAGATATATTTCTTTTCGAGTGTAAATTTTCTCGTTGTTCAGCATATAATATAATACCATCCATATACTCCTTATTTGAAGCAATATTGAATTAATAAACCACCATGCATACAGGTATTATTTTTGTTTCCTGTTTAAACTAGTGTTTGTACTTTTTTATTTCCTGTTTTATCTTTTCAATTTTAGCATTAAGTTCGAGACTATTTTTTATTTTACCCATTTCCGTGATTAATTCGGTTTTGAACGCCTATATCTTTTCGTCTAGTTTGGGTTTAACTTAATCAATACTACCACATAATTTAAACGTCTTTTCATCCATTTCCGTCTTTAACGCATCTGTTTCCTTTCTTGTAAATTGTTTAAATCTGTTATCATGCGTTTCATCTTTTTACCTAATTCGTCAATACTACCTTTTACCAATACCAATATTATTGACTAGTTCACAATCAGCATATTCTTTTGTATTAGATTGCATGCTATCATTCACATTTTTGTTGTTATTGTTGTCCTTTATCTCTTTTGTTGTCTCAGTTCAGTTCTTCTTCTTCTGCAACTCTGATTATTATTGATAGCAGATATGTTGTTCTTCAAGTCTGTAGCAATGTTACCGAATTCTTTTATAATTCTTTTTATATCTACATCTTTTTTTCTTTTTTTTTTTTTGGGGGGGGGGGGGTCAGCATAGAAATTATTTTGTAACTGTTCAAATTAAAAGTGCAAACTGAAATAGTCTTCTACAGTCTTCTTTATTTTCTCCATGTCACTCATTATTGCATACTTTCTGAGTGTATCTTCTGTTCTGAATTTTACATTTCCTTGAATTTCTTTATCTTTCTTTAATTTATGACATGGCTGATATGGCGTTGAATTATCCGTCTCATTTTTATATTGCACGCATGAAATACCAGGTTGTGTCGCCAAATACGGTCAAATCGGTACTATTAACTCGTTTAACTTTTAAGCCTATGGTGTGAACGGTAAAGTGCTTATAGTATCTGAAGAAATTCATGCGTGGTTGCATTTTCGTTTTTCGCAACCAGCTTAAAATTCCTCCGAAACTAACCTAGTGGAAGGAATAAAATTATTCAAATATTGCAAAAATAACCAACTTACCACACGCGATTAAGGCGAAATTGGAAATTTGTGCAAATCTCACAAAGTGGAAAGTTTTTAATTTTCGGTATTCAGATTTGTTTTGATGATGGCTGTTCAGACGTGTTTTGATAGTGGATTGTAGGACAGTAACATTCTGTCATATAAATTCCTCACCTATGAGAATACCGTATATAGACTAAAAAAAATCCTTTCATTCTACTCCAACAGTAGTGCTAAGCTACAGTTGGTGCCCTTTTTATGTCATCACGCATGTTAAATCACGCTTACTTGTGCTTTATGCGCACTATATGAGAAGTACCTAACTGAATAACAAAAACTAAAACGGGTCCAGATAAACAACACTTATAAGGTATCATTATTCTGTAGGTGCATACAATGATCTTTAAAATCGTGAGTAGTACAAAATAGAGTAGAAAAGATAAAAAGGAGTAGGTTAGAATTCAAAGAATGCATCTTTAATGTCAGACACATGATTGTAGCTGATAGTCTACGTCGCAGTTTCCATTTTTAGCTTTATGTTTGGAGAAAAGGAAACAGTGAAAAAGGATTAGATATCACAATGCGTCAATGGCTTTTCTCCTTTGCTAATCAATCAAGACAAAAGTTGCTTTTTTAACTTCCCTACCATAACATAATAAGGTATGTTGAACGAAAATTTTAAATAATATCTGAAAGAGAACACCAAAGTAATGTTGAATAGACGTTTTGTATCACCTAGTTTTAACGAAAAAAAAATGCTTCCAAAGTGGACAGTACAAAAACGTAGCGAGAAATCTAACTGGTGAAATAATCGTCCCTAAGAACAATCATTTAACAGATAGTTCAATGACATAGAACCAGTACTTTTCACGTCATGTGAAATATCGCAATAACTATAATTCATTGACAGATAGTTAGATATCCAGGTAAAAAAAAATTGTACAATATATCCTGATGAACACAGAAAACACAAATGAAACAAAAACATTCAAAACCAAACCTTATAAGACAGTTCTGTTTAATACATATGTTTACATTTTTTTTTTTAATCAGAAATACGTATGTGATACCGCAATCACAATCGTGAACATAACGGCGCAATCTACTGAGATACGTGTAGGTGAGAAAACCCATACTCCCACCATGACTCCCACTAAACCTGTTGACGACGCACATTTTGTTGCACATATGGTGTAAATATAGATATTTGATTCACACGCTGATGAGCGTCTCTCCAGATAACATATACCTTGATAAAACCTGTAACGTTTTCATCTGTTTATAGCAACCTGATTTTCACTCAAGTTTTTCTACTGATCTAAATCCTTAATTCATTAAACCTTTATTTATAAAACATGCAGTATCCTCTTTTTTTTTTTTTTTTTTTCTTTGTTTGTTTGTTTGGTGGTGGTGGGGTTTGCGGAAATGTCCTGTATTTAAATTTTTTAAGCGTTATCTTTATTTGGCGCCATATAGCTACTATTGTGCTGACGTGCCGTTGGAATGGTTTATCTTCCTAGGGTTTTATTTTTTCCGCACAGTTCTTTCTATTTACAATTGTAGAACTTTACCTTTAATCGGCGCCGTGTTGCCACTATTGTGCAGAGGTGATTGTTAACCCTTGTAGATACATACATCTTACTTTCTCAGTGTCTCCCGAGAAAAACATTTCTTTAAGTTGAAACGAAGGGAAAACTTTGCTATTTTGCCACCGCCGTTTTCCAACTTTTACATTATATAATATTTGTGCTCATAGTTTGCATTCCCATTTTCTTTCTTTCGACATTCTTGGGAATCTGGCGTCTATCAAAGTCTAGGTTGACTGCAATGTCGGCGTCTTTTAATATATACATATATATATATATATATATATATATATATATATATATATATATATATATATATATATATATATATATATATATATGCATATATGAAGAAAAATTCTTATCATACAGGTTACAGAATTTGTAAATCGTACTCGAAGGAGGTTCGAGCTTGGGTCTGCAGGTTACGGCACCAATCGCCTTGCCTGCACGCACCAACCCATATGTATATATATATATATATATATATATATATATATATATATATATATATATATATATCTATATATCTATATATATATATATATGAGAGATTGGGGTGGGGGACGGTGTACTCATTAACACCCCCCACACACACCTCCATCTAAATTAGCAGGACTATGTAAAAAAAAAAATTCTCTCTCTCTCTCTCTCTCTCAACAAAGTTGTGTACTCAAATTTCAAGGAAGTTTTTATCGTGCGTATCACGCAGAGGACCAAAGTGTTTGGACCCAATTCCAGGCTTGGAACAAAGGACTGACACCATGCGCGGCGACAAATCAACGCCATCTTCAAAATGTGCAAAGGAAATTATATCCCGGTTAAGTTATGCACGGAGGTACTAAGGAAGTATGTCAAGAGCATGGTATAGCGGGATAATAGACAAGAGTTCAAATAATAATAATAATAATAATTATAATAATTATAATAATATAATAATAATAATAATGATAATAATAGCACTAATAATAATAATAATAATAATAATAATAAATAGTAATAAGAAGAAGAAGAATAAGAAGAAGAATACCAATAATACATGTAAAAGAGTTACGAAATATTTACTTGCCAAATATTATCACAAACATTGCGTAAATCTGATAAACTGATGCCTAGCTGTTGTATTGATTATATGGCATTAAGAATGTTCGTCCTTTTCATTTAGGCCGAACTCCCCACGAGTTTTTAATTGAAGTATCCAGTATCGTTCCTTACGTGTACGTTCTATATCGGTTCACCCCAGGTTAAAATTAATCAATAGCATCTCGAAGGACTCGACTGAATGACCAGTCGAGTTGTAGTGGTTGGCGAGTTTCGCGTTGATTTTGTTGCGAATGTGGCTCTTGTGGTTATTCATTCTTTTTCTGAAATCAACGGTTTCGCCAACATATTGAGTGCAACAGATCTTGCATGTTAGAAGATAGATTACATTTTTGGTTCGGCATCCTAACTTCTGATTGGTAGTGTAGCTAACTCCTGTAGTCGAACTTTGAACTATATAACGATCAATATATATATATATATATATATATATATATATATATATATATATATATATATATATATAATGACACACAAATTTATAACGGATATATATAGTATCAGTAGAATTTAGAACTCACTGACTTACATATTAGAGGAAACAACTTCTGATCATCTATTTATTATAGGTACGCTTGAAACTCGTATCTTAGTCATAAATGTATGCAATCAAGTTGGTCAAATACACAGGGCCGGTTTAACCGCTAGGCAAACTCGGCGTCGCCTAGGACGGCAAACATTTTGTTTTTTTGTTTTTTTTTTAGGGGGGGGGGGGGGGAAGGTGGCGGCAAAAAGCTGAATGAATAAAAAAGAAAGAGAAATAGTCTAAATTAAAGATAATAGCGTCTAAAAATAGAAAGAGAAAAACAGATGCAGAATTTGTATTCATACTAATGCACAATATTCATTTTCGAAGATAATTTTTTGGGGGGGGGGAGGGCGCAAGCCTGAAGGTTCAACTAGGGCGCCAAATACCCTTGCGCCGGCGCTGCAAATACAAAGGAACTGTTAACAACAGAGCGCTTTAAATCTCAGTTGCTACTGCTTAAAACTCACGATTTTTTCCCGTGACAAATGTATTATCCTTTATATTGATTTATTCAACCTGCTTGCAAGTTATGAATATTGCCCGAAATCGCTTGGTTTAGTCATAGTAATTATTTCTCGTTCCACTGCAAATACAACTTATAAATGTAATCAACCGTATTTCCTCCAAAAGATCAGCTTCTCCGGTCACTTTTCAAAATAGATTGATTCCAAGTTTTTTTTATTGCTTGAGATTTTTTAAATCAAGAACTTGATGGCTGAAGGGTCCTGTATCGTAATCTATATGCAAAGCACTGTGTTTCTGTCATATGTTACCTTGATAGAGAGTTATCATATAATATGTCAATGTCTCATATCTCAAGAAAAAACTACCATCATCCTACATATCTCTCTTTCCTCTTTTGCACGTTTCTTTACCAACCCGCATCCAAGTTTCTTTCAATATGGTTCGATAGTGCACTCAAACCGTTCTCCTTCATGCAAATTGATACTTGACTTAAATCTGGAATCTTCCAAACGCTGATCTCTAAGCCCTGGCCTGTAGAATACCTATTGTAAATAGTAATGCTCTTTGATTTAATTCATGCATGTGCAACTTCCTCCAGGGCGCAGGCCAGATAAGCGATTTTTAAAGCCACACCCTATGATATAAACAAGAGGACAAAACCAGGTTGCAGATGCCTGATTTAATTAATCAATTGATATACTTATCAGAAAAGAACTGAACAGAACAGAACTTTATTGAGAATTTTTTTTTATTATATAAAATCATTTTCAGGCTATAGATATATGGCATACGAGTCAAATACAATCGAAGTTCTGTTATATAGGAAGCCATCATTGTGTAATATAAATAAGAAATAGAAAAAGAAAAGGAAAGCGGCAGAAAATCGGAGACAGAGATAGCATGGATTATCTAAACATTACAAGTCCGAGGAGTATCTAAAAAAGTGAATTATAAATTATTTAAATGAAAACGCATTCATTTTTAAAGTAAGAAATTGTAAAGAGTGATAGTTGGTTCCATAACCTACAAATCTATTTTTGGTCATATAGCCCAAAATTCTATTCGAATAAAAGAGGAACAACAAGTAGAGATCAATCAGTTCAAACAGTTACAACAACACAAGGGTAAATATTAATTTTGGTTATGATAAAAATATGGTCGGGTTAAATTTTTTTAAAGTAAATTATTATTTGAAATGTGTAATCTGTAGAAATGATGATCGACCTATCGCAAGAACAGAGATAACTACGCCAATTAAATAGAATAGAATGTTATATACAATGATTTTTTTAAAAAATTTACCATCACCTCCATATGAATTAGTATACTGAAACTTTCGTGAAGAAATGGTCGAAAAATGTGTGCAGTTATGACTATTTAATGTGTATAGTATATACAGTGACAGGCAGGGCTGGATTACCCAATAGGCAGACTAAGCACGTGCTTAGGGCACAGGCAAAGCAGGGGGGAGGGGGAATGAGAAATTACGGTTTAGTGTTGTTTCTATTTTGAATTACATATGGGACACCATAATCTTTTCAGTGCTTAGGGCCTCTTAAGGTCCTAATCCGGTCGAAGTGACAGGTAACAAGGTGAAGGAGATAAAACCCGAATGGTGTACAAGCTTTCCGTGTTCCTGTGATTACACCGTGCCTCACACCTTTGCCAGATATGGTATTGGTTGGCGATCCATAAATATCGGAATGTGTTACAATTTGATTGACGTATGGTGATCGCTTCGTTTCTGAAGTGTACTTCAATTCAACATAAATTACAAGACAATGCAATTAATGAAATATATGCCTTTGACATAAAAGGAATTCAATTTTAACTGAAACGTCTTGCCAGTTATAGCGTACCAAAGACGCTGAAGTAATTGATGTATGAATGCAGAAGTGTGTAGTTCTGAAGCGGTCTTCATCAACAACCTGAAATACAACTTCAAACAGAGTTGGAATGACGCAGTAATTTTCCAAGAACATTTCATAAAGCTCTAATGGAGCAGCTGACGTACTTTTTATTGTGTTTTGACAGAGAAAAAAAATCGATAGAAAAAAACTTACCTATCAATAAATCCTAAAACGTTATGAGCTGTGTGTTATATACAGAGCATTGTCAAGTGAATCGTAGAAAAGGTATAATGTTAAGAAATGCATCATACTTTTGTCCCAGCTTAGGCCGAATTTTGATAAATATTGAACCACCTGTGCAGAGAACATAATCATCATGTACATTCCCCTACCTAGTGGTGAGAATAATACACAGATCGCGTGCACTATACAGGTTATACCATATCCAATAATAATACACAGATCGTGTGCACTATACAGGTTATACCATATCCAATAATAATACATAGATCGTGTGCACTATACAGGTTATACCATATCCAATAATAATACACAGATCGCGTGCACTATACAGGTTATACCATATCCAATAATAATACAAAGATCGCGTGCACTATACAGGTTATACCATATCCAATAATAATACACAGATCGCGTGCACTATACAGGTTATACCATATCCAATAATAATACACAGATCGCGTGCACTATACAGGTTATGCAAAATCCAATTGCTCTCAAGGCTACACCTGCGGCATATCGGTTAAATTAATTTCTTTCCGAGTGAGGCTATCGATTGCTAATACGCATGCATCAACATTTACAATTCGTCTCAAGTTAAGACAAATGCAGCTTACTTTTTCGGTCCGACCGAGTAGAATTTTGTATCTTCTCAATGCCAGATATCTGTTTCGATACACTTTACAACTGCATAATTAACGAAACGTTCATAACCTTATCAGACATATGTAAGGTTAACAAGTTTTTCGTCGAACTTTTTATGTAAAAATTCATCAAAAATACGTAAACAGTCCCATTAACTCCGTCTTTAAAAAAACAATATTTTTAATCGATAAGGCTGTTATTTATATCTTCTGACGATAGTCTCTCGCCACTGTGTTTTCGATGCGGACGACTCCGTTGAGTCACGTGGTCTCTCACCTTCCGATCAATAAAACTGATGCGACCGTCTGCTAGGGACAGATGAAAATATGGCATTGCTTTTTGTCTACAACCGACGAAGCTTTCACTTTGTCATCGGGCAGGACAAGTATTGCATGTGACTAGAGATATAACGCTTATTTTCTGGCTTCCAGAAATCAGCAATTTCCCACAGAGAGGGCAATAAAGGTAAGTGGTTTACCTCGAAAATTCTGACGTAACCGAAATAATCTACACTTGGAATAAACGACTTGACTTCATGTACAAACATAATGAAGAACATAAAGTATGTGACTATTTCGCGTTGTTAAAACACAACATAATAGAATATTGTCATAAAAACCAAATATATGTTCTTTTCAATTTATTTTATAATGACGTTAGTATAGTTAATTTAGTAGGAGAAAAAAAAAACAGTAATCGATGAACAATCGCAAAGCAATCGATGATTGAAATTGACCTTAGCGCGAGAACAAATTTAACTCACGCTGGGTATTGTTACATTTCTCAATGTTTTGCGTAAGAAAGGCCATATAGATAGACCTGTGTTACTTAGCCAATGGAAAATTTGTGTATTGCTTTCTAATTATATGTATTTACTTGTTAATTCTGAGCGACTTGAGCAGCAACACAATATATGCTTGTATGTATGGAATGCATCGAATGCCTTTAAAAGAAACATGATTGTTTCCTGGAGTTTTCTCTTTCTTAAAACTGAAATTTACTTTAGACTACACTGTATGTAACACTTATAAGGGTATAACGCGGTAATAAGAATAATTTAAGAAATTATTACTTAAATTTCTTTTTCGAAACATCTGTATAAAATAATAAAGTCTGTTGAAATATATTTATATATATATATATAATATATATATATATATATATATACATATATATATATATATATATATATATATATATATATATATATGAGAGATAGAGAGAAAGAGAGAGAGAGAGATAGCGCATTTTACCAACCAAACGTAAGGTTCCATTTTGGACACAGTATTGAATGACGTCGAAAACAATTGAAAATACTGGAATTTATTGGTGATATTGATCAGCTCTGGGGAAGTACCTACTAGGAATAAGTTCGACCAGAAATACTGACTAGTAATTCTCTCTTCTCCAATGTGTTCTTTGTTTAAGGGGGGGGGGGGGCTTTTTCGTTTTTTGTTTTTTGGGGTTTTTTTGTTGCTCTTTTTATGTTTTTGTTTATTTTCTGTTCATTTTTTTCAGTCACGTTCTACACAGTCATGATTTTTGTTAGAAAGATTCTGATCGTCTTTTCTCTGAAGCAGTTAGTTTGTACATCTTCAAGAACTGAGTTATATATATGTATCTCGGAAAAACTGACATGAAATAAACAATATCACATGTATATCATTTTCCATGTAGGTTACCATTTATAGAAAACACGTTTTCCAGGCTTCATATAATTTTTCATTATGAAAGCGATTCTATTACAAAACAACCCAGATAATAAGTCAGTACCAATTATCCAAAGTCAATCGTGCACCTTGTCGGATTACATAGATATCTTGAATTGCAGCGTGCAATACTCATATAGTACCTCTATCCTTCTGAAAAAGGTCAATGAATGCATTTTGCTTTTATTTTCAGGTTTTACGTGCTGCGAAGCAGCATAGTTGTTCCCAAAATGTGTATTAGAAAACCTTAATATGTTTAAGAGTCAATGATCGATATCGATTGAAAACAATCTGTACTGCCCCTTTTTCAAGATCAATTGACTCTTGAAATTGTTTAACACACAAAGCATACATTTCATCGAAATACAGACATTTACATTCAGACACTAAATATAAAAATAGCAACGCTTTTTAACTTGCCTTCTTCGCTTATTCCACTTGCTTATCAACAGAATAAACGTGAATTATTAAAATGTGTAAACATCAAGAATAACATCTTCTGCCAAACTGAAGTTTTATGAAAATCATTTTTTTTTTTCATTATGGAAGTACTCTTATCATACAGTTTTCGGAAAATGAACCAGCACTAATTATATTTGTATTAGTCATTGCTTATAGCCAAGTAAGCAACAGTTTTCCTAACTGTGTCGCTTTATAATCATAGTTGAGATAGACGAAAAGTGTTTGATATATATTGCTTCATATCATTTGTCTTCATGGATATGAACGTTGATTGCGTAAAGAAAGCAACATACAGAAATCCGAAAAATTACTATTTTTATTATAAGCTACTCAATTTAGCGGTTTGTTGATGTCAAGATATTTCGCGGCTGTTAAATTTCACTGATCTGCTGCTGTGCGCATTTTACATTTTCTAATACCAAATAAATGTGTGGTTATTGCTATTGCGTTTAGATTCCCTCGCAAATTCCGCGCAAACAAAAAACAGCATGCTAATAAACGTAAGTTTACGGTACTCCTTGGAGAAACAAAACTGTTAAATCATATCTTGCCCTAAAATTGCGTGTGAACAAATATGATAATGGCGCATGTTTTCTCTTAACGAAACATATGAAAAGAAAAACTTCTTTGTCGATGCTCTTTCTTTTCATGCTCTTCTTTGTGGATTATACGTTAATTGGTTTTGTAGCTAATGTGACACACAAAGTGAAAGTTCTGCTGCAAACGAGATAAGTAGATATGAAAACATCTCACTTTTACAAAATCATATCGATACAAAATTACCATATTTGGGATGCAAAAAGGGAATTTAGAAATACTCAAGAATATGCGATACAGGCTCATGAAGAAGCTATTTTTAAAGACTTAGATGAAGCAGCCGAATTAGACGTGAGGCTTTTTTGTAAGTTGTACAACAGACAACGTAACAAGAGCAAATATTCCAGATGTTGTTTTGAATTAAAATATGACGGTGAATTAGCGACTGCTCCGGATGAAATATCTCGACTGTTTGCTAAACATGTTTCTAAATTGTACACTCATTCTACAGACATATTTGTAAATAATGAACTAACGGACGGGTTATGTATTGATGAATCTATCTTTAAAGTAAAAATTAGCTATCAAGAAATAACCTCTGTCATAAAACAGCTCAAACTTAGGAAAGCCCCAGGCATTTATGGTATTCAAAATGAGCATTTACGCTACGGGGGAAGAAGACTGACAGAATTCATTACAATGCTTTTCAACGGGGTAATAAACCAGTGTTACGTACCGTGTGATTGGAAAGTAGGGTTAATTGTGCCCATATTTAAAAGAGGAGGGAAATTTAAAACTGACCCTGACAATTACAGAGCTATTTCCCTGTTGCCTGTATTATACAAACTATTTGAAAGCGCTTATTCAATAGATTAACTACATGGTGTAATAGCACTATAAATAACTTCCTAATACTGAACAACAGTGGTTTCAAAAGGGACTGAGTAGTATAACAGCATCTTTCAATCTACACGGAGCTGTTTTTCCACTTTAGAAAAAGTGTTTGCTGCTTTCTTGGATATTCAAAAGGCATATGACACTGTGAATCACGACGGACTTTTGCTAAAACTCAGAAATCTGGGTATTCAAGGAAAGATTTTACATGTATTAAAGGAATAGTACTCAAATATTCAAAGCATTGTCCTGATGAACGAGTCAAAATCCGAACCTTTTCCACAGTATTCGACAGGGAGGTGTTTTATCAACATTTTTATATCTTGTTTATATTAATAACCTTTTACAGGAATTACATCAGTCAAAATTAGGGCTACTTGTTGGGTCCACTCCGTCTGGAAATCCAGCACTAGCCGATGATATAACTCTGCTCGCAAACACACCAATCCATTTGGAAAAAATGCTTGATATATGTAACAGATACTCACTAACATGGAACTTCACCTTCAACGTTAGTAAAAGCTGTGTATTAGTTTTTAATCAGAATAGACAAACAACATGTGAGAAGTTTAACTGGAAAATAGGTAATGATACTATACCTATTTTAAATGAAACGAAACATGTTGGAATTCCTGTGTGTTCCAATATGAAATGCATGACTAAAGTAGACAGGGCTATTACTAAAGGTAGAAAATCATTTTATTCTCTTGCAGGGGTTGGCACAAATGAAGCTAGATCCAATCCTCTTATCTACGTCAGCTTGTACAAAAAAACTGTGATACCATCAGCCCTTTATGGTTGTGAAGTTTGGTCGAATATCAGACTCAAAGACTTGAGAAAGCTCGATGTATTTCAGCATCATTGTACCAAAATTCGGCAAGGCTTCCTCAAACCACGCGGTCAGGAATGAGCGAACGTTTACTGTGGATAAAGAGAATTATATCGGAAATTGATAAAAGGAAAGTGAACTTTCTTGGTAAATTATGCCATCTTTCAGAAAATGTAACAACTAAAAGAATATTTTTATTCAGACTATATCTATATCTTTCTAGATAAAGAAAGGCTTTATTCCAGACATATGTAGCATTTTGCAGAAATATAATATTTATGAATTTATAGAAATTTGTGTTAGAGACAAAATATTTCCAGGAAAAATACAATGGAAACAAATTATAAAACATGCTACTCATAAATATGATAACGAGCACTTTACAAACTTGTGCCATACTGACATTTCCTATAAAAGATTCTAAAATGTTCATACTTCTATAAAACTCAAAATTTTATGGCAAACTCCAAAAACAACAAGAGAGTTACGGTTTTTACACCCCTTGCAAATGTTCTGATAACTGTTCCAAAAAATACGATGCATGTTTGTAAACACTGCAGTCATTCTTACACAGATGTAATAATCCGTGCATTTATTTGCTCTCAGAACACTGTGCGAGAACGAGACATATTTTGGACACATATTATAAATAACTTTGACATTCGTCTTGGCGTGTTCTTTCATAATATATCAGACGGAGAATTTATTCAACAACTCCTGGGTAGGGAATTTCCCAACGGTATCATCTTAGACAGGAGTGTACTGGGTAAGCAACTCGGCCCTAGACTTATCTGCCGGGACAGGCCCGGGGTTTTGCTCACACCAGTAAAACACTGGTAAAAATGGATTTTTTTTTGACGGCCCACCGGCCCACCGATGCGGCGGTCTGCCGGGACAGGCCCGGGGTTTTGCTCACAACAGTAAAACACCGGTAAAAACGGATTTTTTTTGCGGCGGCCCACCGGGATTGTCCCGGTATGCCCAATGGCCAGTACACCACTGATCTTAGACGAGCCCGAAATACTGAGAAACGTTATTACATATGTCTTCCTCAGTCTTCTCTGCAACTGTAATTCATGGATTCTTTTCATAGTAATAAGATCGATTTTCAAATTATCAGGATTTGGAATCATGTAATCGCAGAAATCTTGATTCAAGCATGCTATTTTTTATAATACATATAAAATATTATTTTCTGTACAATAATTAAGTATTGGAAGATTGCGCAAGAGTGCACCATACTTTTAATAAGTATAGTGTCCTCGTATAAGAATCCTCATAGGGAAGCAAAACTTCTAATAGACTCTTCTCATGTACACCTGTGTTAATTGTATATAACTAATTCAATATTCTTTTCTTTTTCCTTTGTTTGCATCCTTATCTCTGAAAAGAGGAAATAAATATTGATGATGATGATGATGACTGTTGTTAACCTTTTCCGACCCCCAACCCCCACCCCAAAAAAAGAAATAGATTTAATTACTGCAGGTGATATAAAGCACACCAAAGATCGGTTCCAGCGTGTTTCATTTCAGAGAAAATACGAAATGTCTGTTAAATTGGCTGTCATTATTTAGTTTCGTATTATTTGTCATCATTGGAGTTGATTTAACCTTAAGGGAATCATTTCGACTTTGGAATCTCAATCACTTTTCATCTTTAGTAATTAAGTATGATTCGTTATTCTACAGGAAAACAAATCATAAGCTCATCCAAATTGGCATCCTCCCTGTCCCCTTAGTGGCCATTGATTAAAATATAAAATATGAAATATACAGATATTTGAATACCAACTGGATTGTAGATGACCATTTTGACTGATAAAGTTATATATTATATGATCTCTCTCTCTCTCTCTCTCTCTCTCTCTCTCTCTCTCTCTCTCTCTCTCTCTCTCTCTCTCTCTCTCTCTCTCTCAATGTGACCAATATGATAGATAAGCACTCTGTAAATGTACAAATTGCTGTACTTGTTGTTTGCTTACATGCGTACAGACAGATTATTTGCTTCCAATAACAACAAAAAATGTTTCTTTAACTTTTTTAAGGATACGAGGAAAACGTTTGACACCGAGACATTCAGCTTATAAAATTAAACCGTCATGAAATCCCAAAAAAAGAGTCATTGTTGCAGCATCGAGGGAGTTAATGGCCTCCATTTAAAACGTGGATTTCTGCTTTATAACGGTATTTAGCGTGGGGTAAAAAAAACAACTGATTTTTCTAATATTTATGACTGTTGTTGCTTCATCTGAAGAAATCAAAATCCACCAAAACATTGATGGAACTAACTTCATTCTTTTGCTTTATAGAAGTCGCCCTTAAGTCTTAAACATTATTTTTGATTTGTTTTCACTTTCTCTATGTTTGATTCCTGAAAATCTTCCATTTTCTAGAAACAAAAAAGTAATACTACTAAGTGAAATTAGACCTCCAATCTACAAAATTGTCTTTTGAATAAGACAGGTAAACTTCAACAACTCTTTCGATAAGCTTCCATATACATTTGGGAAAAGCCAATCTACAAAATTGTAACTGTACTGGTCAGTGAATTTCAAGAAACTGCCATCAGCATAAATTATTTTGGTAATCCCGAATATTACAGTCGAAAATGGACCTCTCAAATCTGACAAACATTGGTCACTCTCTAAAATTATCGAGTGAATCGTGCTCAATAAATCCTGAGAAAAACTTTAGAGTTTACAAAGTTGCCAGTTTGATTACGTTCAATGAATTCATCGAAATGCTAGTCAGTAAACTATGCATTACGTGTGAGCAAAATATAGTTTAACTTTGTTCAAGTGGAATCTCTACTTACCAAAATTACAGACATATCAACGTATAGCAACAACTTTTAAACATACAATAGAGTAATGAACATAAATAAAGAAATGAAGAATTTAAAACGGTCCTATACAGGAAAAAGTTCTGAAAAACAGGTTAGTCAATTTTCCCTCATAAATAGTGAAAATACTATCAAAAGATCAAAGACACGGTTATCACTACGAAAGTAAAATGAAATAAAAATACGTAAGCCACTTAATAATACAGCATTTATTTGACAAAAGATCATCCATTTACTTTCTTTCTTCTTTCTAATTTTAAGAAAATATATAAAATTTTGAAGATGTGAAGACAAAAATAGATTTAAAGCACGAATACTGTAAGTTTTCTGTCGAGACTTTTTTAATTAAAGCTTCGCATGTGGGTGATAAGTTAAAATACAAACTTCTACTGTTTCCAGGCATGTGGGTTATAAGTTAAAATACAAACTTCTACTGTTTCCAGGCATGTGGGTTATAAGTTAAAATAAAAACTTCTATTATTTCCAGGCATGTGGGTTATAAGTTAAAATACAAACTTCTACTGTTTCCAGGCATGTGGGTTATAAGTTAAAATACAAACTTCTACTGTTTCCAGGCATGTGGGTGATACGTTATAATAAAAACTTCTACTGTTTCCAGGCATGTGGGTTATAAGTTAAAATAAAAACTTCTATTATTTCCAGGCATGTGGGTTATAAGTTAAAATACAAACTTCTACTGTTTCCAGGCATGTGGGTTATAAGTTAAAATACAAACTTCTACTGTTTCCAGGCATGTGGGTTATAAGTTAAAATACAAACTTCTACTGTTTCCAGGCAAACTTTTAGTACTCAGACTTGTTTTTATTCTGTCATAACACTAGCCTCTCCGTATTAAATTGCTGTGTGCCGCTACAGACACGCCATTATTCTGTACCATTTATTCAGCAGACCGTATCAGATTTTCTGTATAAAGAGTTCCTACGTTGGATAATTCTTGAATACCTCTGTGTGTAACAATGGGACGTAATTATTACCGGTCGTTAGGTGAATCATTCCTGATGATTTATTATAGCAAAACAAGTAAAGATCTTACTGATTTTACAGATGTGGAGAGAGTACCGATTAAGAATATATGTATTAGTGTTTTTTAAATTATTGTTTATTATGACATTTCTCACATTAAAACAAAGTCTTAGTAGCATTTCCCATGACTTTTATAAACCCTGAGCCAATGATGGTTTTATGAACGTTAGAACACTGTAAACTATCACCGAAAGAAGAAAACAGTAAGGAAAGCAACAAAAGAATTAAAGCGCCTAGATAACAAAGCAGTAATGATTGCGGTTGAATACGCTATAGAAAGTAACAATATTGTCAACAACAAATTATGTTGTACAATAACATCGTAATGCCTGGAAAATAACAAATACTTTTTGTCACATGTAAATGTCTGGCTTCCGGGGCGACTTTCAAATGGCAGCGTTTTTCTGTCCCAGGTAATTTTGATTGATTGCATATATCGATTTCATCTAAATTCTTCGAAGACTCTATGGCACAATTTATCTGATTTAAGCATGTAAATGCGAATGTAATTAATTCGACCTTCCATAAATATTGAAATAATAATTCAAATTAATATGTTCCCACCTTATCACTTGACATGAATGATTTAATCTGTGTGCGTGTATATATATATATATATATATATATATATATATATATATATATATATATATATATATATATATATATATATATATATACATATATACATACATACATACATATACACACACACTGTTCAGCATGCATATAATGATCAGATCTCTTCTCTGACTTTGTACGATATAATTGTGTATTGTATATTTCGTAAAAGTATCACGTATGCACTAACAATTCTAGTTCACAATTCGAAGCAAAAACGACAGGCTCCGGTAAGCGCTTTGCATACAGCAAACCATGTATTATCCCTTTATCTGGTCTCGATCATAAGATCAGGTATTCGCTTTAAAGGGTCTCCTTCATTGGGAATTCCATGTTATACTACATTTCCCTGCATTCAACGGGTTTCATGAAACATAATTTAATAGGCAATATTTAACATTTTATGGACTGGAAAGTAAATATCTCCGCCCCTGACCATCGAGCTATTTGTTGTGCTTTGACAATCTAAGTTAAAACTGGTCCAGCATATCTTCATGCCAAAATCACTAATTCAATCTATTTCTAAGCCAGTTAACTAGTTATTATGTAAACATTAAGGAACTAGTATTTTTGGTGATCATCTCTTACAATACCAACAAGATAGAAATGTATTTTTTTATTTTAAAAAAAATCTATACACAGTATTTCCGTCCCATTCCACCACCCCTGCAAACAAAAATTGCAAACCGTTAATTATAATATGTTTAAGTAAATGTGATTTTCATGTCTCTTTTCAGAAATGTCTATGATTATTATATATGTTAATAGGCATATATCAATGTATAGGTCTGTCCATCCATCTATTTATTTATCCATAAATTTGTCAATCTCTCTGCCTCAATTGTTTGAAATAACACCTTTAGTAGATAGATAGACTGAAAATTGTTAGTGCAAGCATTTATATATATATATATATATATATATATATATATATATATATATATATATATATATTAAAACTCGATTACCATCATCGCCCCTTTGTATACAGCACACGAGGGATAGCCGTACCGACCCTTCACCCCCCCCCCCCAGGATACCTTGTCAAGCTTCTGAACCATGTTTTGAAGATGAACAAAACTTTATGTTTAATGACAACATTATTTTCAAGTCAACAGTACAGGAATTGACACCAAAATGGTACCCAGGTATGGCAACATATTTATGGCAAGGCTGGAGCAAAACCTGAATCAGGCATCCCACAAAACCCTAAGCCAGGGGTGTCAAACTCGTTTGCTATGGCGGGCCAGATTTGATATAAATAATAATAAATAATACTAATAAATAATGAGTCGGGCGGGCCGTATGTTTGACACCCCTGCCCTAAGCTGATTCAGATGTATTGGTGACGTGGAGAGCAAACGGGCGGGAACACAACAGCAACACCAGGAATTCCTTGGATTCGCTAACAATTTCCATCCCTCCATCAAATTCACGTTGGATTCATCAGACTAGTCCAATATATTCCTGGATACCTTTTCATATTACAAGATGGAAACATACAAACTGACTTGTAGTGCATACCGACCGACTCCCATCAATATATTTTACCCACCAGCTGTCATCCTAAACATGTAATCCAGGGGTGTCAAACTCATTTGCTATGGCCAGATTTGATATAAATAATAATAAATAATGAGTCTGGCGGTCCGTATCCAGCCTGCGGGCCGTATGTTTGACACCCCTGATGTAATCAAAACCCTTTGTTTTGTGCTATGTCTTCGCATAAAATGTATCTGCTCAGACGAGGAGACGACCAGTAAAAAACGTATGGAAATCAAAGGCCCTTGAAAAGAAAGGGATACAAGAACAAACATATAGATCATGCCATCGAAAAAGCAAAGGCAGTTGACTGGAGCAGTCTCCTCATGTTCTAGGCTAAGACTGCCAGCAATCCCTTTCGTAACAACATACTACCCAGATTCCACAAACACAGGGCAAATTGTCCGAAGACACTGTCATATTATGGACTCATCTGCATGCCTAAAGTACTAGTAAGTCTTCCAAGATTCCCACATGGCCGCTTACCGATGACGAAAATATTTAAAACACAGCATGACCTCAATTTCACCAATACAAGTCCTAAGTTAAGTCTAGACTTTAAACATTTAGTTGGTTAATTTTAAGTCAGACTAAAATTTCAGCTAATCAGAGCACGGGATTCTAACTTATGTTTAAGTCTAGACTTAAGTTCTGTTGGTGCAATTTGGGCCTAGTGCATGCCCATTTTGAAGTGTTCTGTTTAACTTATCGTGAGTCAGTTTATTCTATCAGTTTTTTCAGCCTTGCTTTTCTTTAGTTCCATCGACTTGTTATTATTATTATTATTATTATTATTATTATTATTATTATTATTATTACCCCATTCCGCTACCTTTTCCCCCTGCGGACTGCAAGTCGTAAGGGGCGACTGAGTGGAGGCAACTCGTTAATTGTCGGTTGCGTCCCGTGTCATTCGAGGAAAGGATAATGATAGTTGAGTAGAGGAGAGGCCGATGGTTTGCGCTCTGATGCAACAAACTGCTTTGACCTCAACTTCAGCTAGACCGGTGGTCAGAAGGATGTTCTGATCCGTCGGCTAGTCACGACAAGCTTCAGGGGTTATGTTAAAGATATTCAGTTTAACTGATTTGTATACAGTTAAAAGTCACCTTTGTGATTAATCAACACAGTGTTGGTCTTCAAACCTTGCAAACGGGTCAATTTATTACAGTTTCTTCTTTGCCCGAGTATATCACCCTGTGTAGCCCTGACATGAGAAACGCAATAAACGAGCGTGAATCTCTGTCCCCTTGCTGGGCTTAGAGGTGGGTGGGGAGCAAAGGTGACGAAATAATAATCCTAGATTATGGAAAAACTAACCAGAACTTCAACCAGTAAAGTGCGATCTGCTCTCAATCGGAGCAGGAATAATTCATCCAGTGACTCAAAACCTAACCAAGCTATCACTTTTGTGATAGCTAAAGCACTTCAGAGCTTGACTCGAGAGCCAAGTAGTGTACAAAAACAAAGTTCGGGTCAACAACTTGTAGAATGTAGCTGCAAAGCTCACTTTAACAATCTGCTTTGCTCAAAACGTGTTGTGGAGATACCCATTAAGGTATTTCCAAACAAATCTCTCAACTCGTCAATAGGTGTTGTTCGATCTAGAGATTTGGATGGCTGCAATGAAGTTGAGATGCTCGAAAATCACAGCTCTCAAAAAGTCTCACAATTGAAAAGAATCAACATTCGTAGTAACGGCAAATTGATTCCCACAAACACTTACATCCGGGTTCCTAAATATCTCTGTCGAACCTTTCATTCCCAATCCTTTGTGGTATTTCATGTGCCAGAAATATGGTCATCACAAAGATGGCTGCAAGAGGAATCCAGTCAACGCGTGAAACAGGAGAAAGGCATGAGCTATCCTGAGGCCAGGAAATTTGTGGAAGCCACATCTCCACTTAGCACAGCTGGTAAGTCCTACGCAAGCGCAGCTAAGTGGAGAAGAAACCTTCCACAAATACTGTCTTTAAACAGACAGACATTACATGGCCAGAAGGTCAAACCAAAATCTTGACGCAACCAAAATCAAAACGGGTTAAAAGTTTTGAAATCTAAAACTGTTGTATGCACTTAGTATTCATGATAACCCAAAACTCATTATTGACGGTTGTGTTATTCCTGTTGTGGAGGAGACCACATTTTTAGGGCTTATTTTCGACTGTAAGTTAACTTTCTTCCACATGTTGGATACATCAGGGACAAATGTAAAAAAAGCCCTGGATTTAATACGAGTCGTGGCAAACACAAGTTAGGGAGCAGATCGTAAGGTCTTGCTCCGCTTGTACAGGTAATTAGTAAAATCTAAACTTGACTATGGCTCAGTTGGATATGGATCAGCATGTAAATCTTACCTCCAAATGTTTGATATATACACAGTCAGGGACTTAGACATTGTCTGGGTGCATTTAGAACTTAACTTTCAGAAAGCCTCTATGCTGAGGAAAATGAAGCATCACTATATCTCAGACGAACGAAATTGGCTCTTCAGTATACTACCAAGCTATCTTCTAATTAATCTAACCCCGCATAGGCACAAATACCAAATCTTGCACAATCAGAAACCACATTTCATTCCGCCTTTTGGCATACGAATGAGTCCTCACCAAGAAGCAGCAAAAATCAGTGTTTCAAATATTGCAAAATTCTGTCTTTCCAAATCACCGCCGTGGTTATCAAAACCTCCCAAACTAATATTTGACCTTGCCAATTTAAAACGTATTCAATAAATCATCTCCTTTCTTCAAAATAATTAAATCAGAGCCTTCTATCGTAGCCATACGTCCCTGTATACAGACGGTTCGAAATATGGACACAAAGTTGGAGCTGCCATTTCAACACCCCATGGCACCATCTCAAGCCGGTTAGCGGATAAAGCCTCGATTTTTAGTGCAGTAATTACAGTCATACTGCAAGCATTAAACTATACTGTAACCTCTCAGAAAACAAATTTCATCATCTTTTCGGATTCCCTTTCTTCATTGAAAGCCTTGCAAAATCTTAAATCCGATAACCCATTAATATCCCAGATATTGCAGACTAGTCATGGCCTCATACAGTCTGGAAAAAGTATTATGTACTGTTGGCTGCCTAGTCATATTGGTATAAAGGGTAATGAAAGGGCAAATAAAGCAGTTAGTCGTACATGGCCGAATGGCCGCACACGACTATAATTTAAACTTACCATCATCAGATAAAGCAGCCAAAGCTGCCCTGCAGGCATCCGTTTACGAATGGAAGATTCAATATACTGACTTCAAATATTGTATGAATCAGTATGTTCCTCGTATTTGGCAAAATATGTGGAATGAAAACTCCGCAAAAAAAACCCTTCAGAACATCAAAGCTACTATTGGACAGTGGCATCTCTCGTATAGCACAAAATCGTAGAGATGATGTGGTATTGTGCCGATCGAGTATCGGACACACACATACCTGACTCATGCATTCCTCCTGAAGTGTGAACCTCGACCAGAGTGCATGCCATGCCAGTGTCCACAGACAGTCGAACACAATCTTGCCTGGTGTGTCGATATCCACTCTGTGAGACAGAAGTAATTTGATGTGAACTGCATGAAGAAACTGTATGAGGACGGAACACCTGAGAAAATATTGGAATTTTTAAGAGAATGCGGTTTATATAAGAAATTTTAACAGCGTTTTAAGGATGCTACATGTGTTACCTTTATCTGTTATTTTATAAACACTTTACATGTGTTACCTTTATCTGTTATTTTATAAACACTTTACAAAATTTTCATATCATTACGTTTTGTATTTTTTTCAACTTCTTGTACTTAATGTTTAAATATTTTTTGGAAGAATTTATCTTCCTGAATATTTTGTGCAATTCATTTTTACATTTTTCGAAGTTTACCTTTAGTTAGCACCATACAGACACTTTTGCGCTGAGACGCCATAAAACATTGCATACATACATACTTACATACATACAAGGCAGGATTAAAGGCGTAGCTACAGGAGAATTTGCTACAAGGTCCCGCAATGCAGTGAAATGGTGCTTTTGTTTTGTCTGTTTGGGTTGGGGGTTGGGGTTGGGGGGAGGAGAAGTCCGCTCTAAGAAATTGCTTCAAGGCCTCCTACAAATGACTTGCATACGTACATACATACATACATACATACATACATACATACATACATACATACATACATACATACATACATACATACATACATCTACCACCTTCCCTTGTAATGTAAATACATTTAAAATTTGTTTCTCGTAGTGGAACTTATCTCCGGGACGTTAAGCTAGAAGCAAACAATAATGCGCCGCTACAGATGGTGCCCCGAGTAAGCCGAACTCGTCGTAATGACGTAGATAAAAAGGTGACGCTGAGCATGACAGTACTGTCGTGCTTCATCCGATCTTGTTTACGCTATATACAGATGCTAGTTCCATCCTCAACATGTAGTTATTTCTTCCTTTATTTATTGTCCTGTAAGGAAGACATTGTTTTAGGTTGAAACGTACATTTCCTGCGCCATTTTCCAACTTTTGTGTTTATATATATATATATATATATATATATATATATATATATATATATATATAGATATATATATATATATATATATATATATATATATATATATAACTTCAACCTGGAATGCCACTATCTGATTAGTAACCTGCAGGCAAGGATATGTTTGCCTACTTGAAAGTGATAATGGATCTGAGACAACGCCAATCATTTGCAGCATCTGCTGATGAGATCTATATAACATACCTCATGAGTAAAAACTAGGTAGGAGCTGTATTATCTATAACAGAAAGCTGGAAGATGTTGACCAGACTGGTGATTTAGCTTTTGAGAAAATAAGAGATAATATAGCGAGCAACATCAATGCCTATTTTCCTAATGCTGGAGGCAGGCACATTCATGGCCTTCAATTAATGTGCAGAAATCACTGTTAGTACGCATTAATCAGCCTTTGATGCAGAGTTTCATCTCTAAGCACGCTGTTTCAGTCTCAAACGAATTCGTATTGGTTCATGGGAATTTTAATTCCACTAAATATAATAAAATAAAAGAGACAGCATTTACAGACTTTTTTAAGAAAAAAAAACAATGTTTTAAATTGGACGGATTTTTAATTATTGTAATTAGCATTTACAGTTTATGTATAGACTTGTTCCTGATTAATTTGTTGCAAACAGGCGAGGCTAAAAAAGATTACAGAATAGTATCCGTTTCTGGAAAACATTTAGTTATTTTCTGAATCATACAGTGATAGATGACGTACAACAAGTGTACTTTCTTTCTTGAATGGGTACGTCTGCTCCCACGGAGCTGCTCTCGTGGGTTGTCGATTCTTTTAAGGACTGAAACATTTTATTATACGAGGGGTATTTGAAAAGTTCTGAATATTAGTGCGCTGTATAACACAGTTTTTTTATATTAGTGAACAGTACATCCGTGCATCCCTTCAAAGTACTCCCCGTTTACCTCTGCACACTTTCTGAGTCTGATTATCCAAGTATTAATTGTCATTTTGTATTCACTGTTTGGTACGTTATTCATATACTGGAAAAAAAAACTTCACTCCCAACCGCATGGCTACTTTAATCTCGTCTGCCCATAGCGAGACTTTGATAACGGGATTCAGCCAAAAGCATTTGGAGCTAAAGCAGAGCTGTGTGGAGGATGTGGCAAAGTTGGATGTTGTGCTCCTTCATGAAGTCTGTCACGACGGCGGAATAGATGAAAACCTCGGGTACCAGAGCACGGGCGGATGGTTCGGTTGTGTTCCAAAACTTTTGGCAACACTTTTTGGAGGCATGCAAATGTCCAGTGATACTAGCAGAGTCAGACACAGCTATCTGGATGACTGGGTTTCTTGCATCGAAATATAATGCTTTTAAAAATCTATTGGCAGTCCAACTAAGTCGAGCAATTTGTTGTCTTTACTCATTTTCACCGATCCAAACTTTATTATTTTCTCTTCAGTTGCTTTCAAAAAAGTCAATCGATGTTTCAACAACTGTGAAAATCTCATTTAAACGTTTCTGGTCACTCTGTTCATATTTGGCTTATGCTGTTTGGCGATTTCAACCCGAGTCTACTTTTGATCAGCCGTCACCAAATGCGGGACTCATCTAGCACAAACTTTTCAAAGAAATAAAAGTTAAAACAAAATATTCAGAACTTTTCAAATACCCCTCGTGCAGTGCCTTAACACAGAAGAATTGTTTCTCTTGTTTTCTAGTTATTCAATTATTTTGCTACTGCCGGTGGTGCATACATGTCAGATGGTTATCAATACAGTTGTCACATTTAGGAAGTCCTACATCGAATGAACATCATCAACAGCAAGCCTTAAGAATCATGATTATTTCTAATATCGTATATCGGTAAATGTTTGCTTTATTTCAATTTTTAGCAATTTTGTCCACATCTCGGAAACAAAAATTTGTAAACTCAAAATGTCTCTTGAAAAATATAACCATGGAAATATGCAGTTTGTGTTCAAACTCTCTAAGTCATTCTTTTAAAAAAGATGTTTCTCATTTTAAACTTAATACAATTTGACAGATTTTCTGCACTAGTGAATATTTTAAGAATAGATCATTTAAATAAGTTGTTAATACTCACTTAATCTGGCGTTATCTCTCTGCAATTGAAAGCTGTAAATAATAACATCATAATTGCACAGTAGCCAAAAGATACGGAAGAAAGAAAACAACAAATGTTAAAATCATTCCATACCTGAATCTGCAAAAATAAGAAATACATCAATATATGCGCACCTATTTAGGCCGAATCATCAAACATTTGGCTTCGCCAAAATATACAGATTTGCAGTACTGAAATTCGAAACTTAGATCATGACAATATTATTTTGAACGTTTATATGATGGCCTCTGTGTCGGTTTTGACCATCTGTGGCCATCACAAATCCATTAGTTTGACCATTTTTATTAACCCCCGCTGATGCCTATGAAATATAATGATTCCAATGAGAATAAATTGAAACACTTTACGCAAAACTTGACGCGACGCAAGATGGAGGAAAGAAAAGACGGATTTAGATGTTCGTTAATTTCGTAATATTTTTTTACAGAATAAAGCAAATTGTTTAAAGCCTACTCAAAGTTGAAATATGCATGTTTAAAAGTGTTAATGAAATAATTCGGCAAATGGTTAATACAATGGCGGATGGTCGGATGTTTTCTCCTCGAGCTGGACAGAATGTAGAGAATACGCAGAGTCTCAGGTAATTTTATGAGCTGTAGCAACTGACATTGATATGAGCAGTTTGTGGGGATCAACATTGTTTATATATTGTTTGTCTGATGTCCAAGATGCTGATTCCTAGAAATACATTCTTCATTCATCACGCATGTATATATTATTCTACCTCGCTGCCCTATTTATAAACTGTACGGCATGTACAAGTCTTATATCCAGTAACTGATTCACGCACGAGACGTTCGTAGTATAGTGTTCAGCAGAACGTTAGATATAAAGTAGTATAGTGTTCAGCAGAACGTTAGGTATAAAGTAGTATAGTGTTCAGCAGAACGTTAAGCTTAGTATAAGTGAAATCTCATCTACCGTGGGGCAGTCAGCTAACAAGAAGAGAGCTTACATATCCTGAATATAAACTTGACACAGAAACGAATAGAGTGAATAGTGAATCTGAAGAAATGAAAATGTCAGAATTCACTGGAAACTCAGAAAAATTTCACTCACAGGCAATGGGATCAGCGTCATACCAGAATGTTGTCAAACTAGGGCACGACGAGCTTCTGAAAATCTCTCAGCTGCTGCAGTAAACATTCAGTACCCAGCTTCAGAAAATGATTAAAGCCATAGTAGATGGTGTTACTGCGACCCTGAGCGCTAGAATTACACAGCTGGAATCTGAGAACCCTAAACTTAGAGATAGTATTCCTAAACTGCAGCTAAATGCGGAAAATGCAGAACAGTGTACCCACCAAAACCGCCTCCGGATCACAGGAGTGCCAGAATGCCGTGATGAAGAAACTGACAAATACGTCCTGAAAATGTATAAATCACTCGGCATAGACCTTGACTTAAAAGACATTGACAGATCACACAGAGTCAAGCGTAAGTGACAGTGGCACAAACCCAGGGATATAAGTATCAAATTTGCCACTTATAGTGCCCGTCAGAAACTGTATATAGCCCGAACACACATGAAGGACAAGGGTTACGTGGAATTGTTATCAGTACCAGTAAGGATCTAACCAGACCAAGAAGTAAGCTGCTTTTTGAATCCTGGAAGCTAGTGGAATCCAGACGCCTAGCTAGCGCCTGGACATCTGATGGGTCGATGTTGGTAAAAGACCACTCGTTAAAAATCCATTGCATCATTTCTGTTGAGGACCTGGCGTAACTTCTACCCGGTGTCGGCTTCAGTTCTTTTCTCAAAGAGCTTTCAGAGCCTCCTCCGCCTATTGCTGACGGAGATAATGCACTTCAGTTCATGACCCAAGAAAGCCACAGGTCGTCATAACCTATTTACTTTATTGCTCTATTTCTACCCGCCCTTTTTGTAGGTTCGATACACTTGTCTTTACTTTAGTTTGATATTTTTGCTTAATTGGTTAGCTATTTTTGCCGACCTTGTATTTCGTAACTGCAACATGCTTCCGTTCGCCCTTGCATCCAATTGACATTTTATTATCAATTTTTCACGTAGAATTGTATTACTGTACTCTTTCAAAACTTCTTCATCACTCTAATTGTTTATCTCGCAGATTATGTCAGTTTGCACTCCTAGAGAAATAAGTTTATAAAAACAGCGCTACAGTAGTTCATATGTTAACATCAGTGTAGAAAGAGGTGGTTGCTGAATGTTATATATAAGTAGTCGTTATCGCCACATAACAAGAATTAGCAAATATCATTTTTGCTTTGCTAATTTACATAGGAATTGTTAGTTGATGCTGCGACAATTTATACATATTTTCTACATTTATAGTTTGAAAATATGTTTAATGAATTCTTCGTCGCTCCCAGTAATTGTCTATTTTACTATATTCTGATCTTAAATTTTCTAAATATTAGTTGATATTAGTATAGACAGGTTTTTAAGGGTATGTATTTGCTAGCAATGTCTACAACAATTTATGGTATATTTGTTTATATTTGGTATATTTATTTATATGTTAAGCAAGATTATGTGGTAAATGAAATCATGCGGTACCAAAATTATGCAGCAAACAAATTGTGCATTGCATCGTTGTTTTGCGGCTACCCCCTTGGTCCCAATAGATAATACTATATTTTTCTTGTCACAAAAACCTTTGTTAGTGACTACTATCTTGTTCCTAGCTGATAATATCATATTTCATACAAAAACCTTTGAATGCATCTTTGCATTACTTTATTACAAGACCCATTGAAACTCAAAACTACAAGCACTAAGACAGATAGTTTATACTACAATGGTATCATGTACAGTAGTGTAAGCATTTAAGAATCCTCACACACCGATCGCAACTTACGTTTTGAAAGACCTTTCTTTAGACATGGTTTCACTTTTATTGTTCTTTTTCTTTTGCATCTTTTGTTTTTTTACTTCTGTTTACTTGTATTCCTTATCGTGTTGCTCACCCTTATGTAGCGAAATCGTGCGGATATGTGACGACACAGGTACTTCTCAACAAAGCATATTTATGTAGTGTGGGTTTGGCGGGACGCATTTTCATGGTGGCAGCTCGCTTGTTTCTTCATCGACTTATGACAATTACTTAAAATCTCTTAGAAGCATCCCTGTTGTCATCATAAGGTTCTATCGTCCTAATCTCAAATTTACACTACTGCTTCATGTTTTGATTATGTTCATGATCCAAAGATGCGATGATATTACTGCATCTATTTTGTTGAAGTGCACAAGTTCTCACTGATTTCGTTTAGAATCAAATTGATAGTTAACTTTAGATGTGCTTTAACAAACAATTCTTATCTGAGTAATATCAGTTTCACATTTTTTGTTGTGCGCGTTCTATTTACCCCAGTTTTGATCACCTGGTTGCTCAACTTACTCATAATAGCCGGTGACATTCATCCCAATTCTGGACCAGATTCTACAGCCTTCTTCAGTAGTTCCTCATACGACACATCTAGCTCGTCAGTTTCTTCTCGCAATCTACTTGACTTTTCACACCACCTCTCCATTACGCATTATAATGTTCAAAGTATTGTGCCCAAATTAGATAAATTGTATGCAGAATTGCAGGAATGTGATACTTTGCCCTTCATCGAAACTTGGCTTAATCCCTCCATTTCTTCTGATGACCTTTCCCTCCAATGTTACCACAACCCAGTTAGGAAAGATCGTGTAGGCGATACTCACGGTGGTTTCATAATATATGTGAAAGAGTCGCTTCATTTCCAAGGACGACATGATCTTGAACTAAATGCTTTAGAGTGCTTATGGGTTGAACTTTTTAGACAGAGACAAATTCTGGTAGGCTTATTCTATAGACCTCCAAATGCAAACAACGCGTATACATCATTGATAGAAGACTCCATAAACCTTGCTGTTAATACAGGAATTAGAGATATAATTAATACCGTTCACTAATGCATTAATCAATCCACTCATTTCACTGAAAACTCTTTAACGTTGATAGATCTGTTACTTATAATGAATAATGAGAGTTTAATTCTCAGGGGTGGGGGTGGGGGTGGGGGGTGGAGATCCTTGCTTACGTCATGATATTAGATATCATTGCCCTATTTATGGGATGTTTAACTACAGAAAACCAAAGCGTAATTCGTTTCCAAGGCATATATGGATATACGGCCAAGGCAACTATAATCTCCTGAGACATAAAGCATCCACTATCGACTGGGATTGCTTGAAATGTGACGATATTGACAAATATGCAACAAATATCACTAACTACATAATCTTGATATCGGGTCAATGCATTCCAAACAGAACTGTTAAAGTTAAACCATCAGAACATCCATGGATCACAACGGCAATCAAAAGTTCAAAACGCAAACGTAAGAGATTCTATCGAAAAGCCAAGCAATCTAACCTTATCATCCCATTAGACTAAATTTCGTTCCCTGCGGAACAAAACAATTTCTATGATTCGAGAAGCAAAGCAGCTACATACTGACAAATTAGCACAAAAGCTGAAATCATGCACTACATCATCCAAAGATTCCATAACTTCAACATAACGGTTCGATAATCACTGATGATGTTGACAAAGCTGAATTATTTAACGATTTTTTAATAGAGCAAACTGTACTTGATGAAACAAATGTTAACTTTCTAGATATACCATTATATACGGATGTAAGTTTAACTTCTATAGAATTAACGCCGGACGAAGTACAAAATGTTCTGAAAGACTTTCTCTTGGTAATGCTTCTGGTCACGATGGTCTAAGTAACCGTATTCTGCGTGAGCTGGCTTAATGAACTCTCACGTCCACTTTGTTCACTTTTCAACCGATCTCTTAGAGAATCAACCTTTCCAGACTCTTGGAAAGAAGCAAATGTTTGTCCAATTTTTTGATCGTATCTCTAAGTACAGACCAATGCTGTTGGCAAAGTTTATGAATGACTTGTTTTTAAGCACATATTTGATTACTTCCGTGAAAATAACATTCTAACACCATTCCAGTGTGGCTTTATTCCGGGTGATTCCACAGTTATTCAATTAACATACCTCTATGATATGTTTTGTAAAGCAATAGATTCGGGTAAGGAAATCAGAGTTGTGTTTTCATAAATAGAGCTTTTGACCGCGTGTGGCATAAAGGACTCATCCATAAATTGAAATCGACTGGTATCACAGGAAGCCTTATCAAATGGTTCTCTAGCTATCTAAAACTCAGAAGACAAAGAGTGATACTTTCGGGCGTGTTTTCAAAGTGGAGATGTATTAGAGCTGGTGTGCCCCAAGGATTCATTTTATGTCCCTTATTTTTCTTGATATTGTATATGATATACACTCCAATATCTCGTCGTAACAGCGCATAACCTCAACTTTGACTTAGAAAAAATTTCTCAGTGGACAAATAATTGGCTTGTGTCCTTCAACTCTTTTAAAACTGAATCCCTGACAGTTTCTAGGAAAATTAATAGACCCTTCCATCCACCACTATATATGCTCGGCCATAGAATTAAGGAAGTTGATGCTCACAAACATCTTGGTGTATTTCTCTCGAATGACTGCTCATGGAACAACAAATGTACTATATAAAAGAAAAGGCATGGTCAAGAATTAATGTTATGCGTGAACTCAAATTCCAACTGGACAGAAAATCTTTAGAAATTGTATTTACGTCTTTTATACCACCTATTCTGGAATATGGTAACGTGGTTTGGGACAACTGCACATTACTCTAGAAAAGAGCACTCGAAAAAATATAAAATGAGGCAGCCAGAATTGTGACTGGTGAGATAAAATTAGTATCTATTGACACTCTACATCGAGAAATAGGATGGGAAAGTCTTGAATCGAGACGACAAAAACACAAACTTACACTCTTGTATAAAATGGCAACTGGTTCAAGCCATCCCTATCTCGCATTTCTGATTCCACCATCCGTTAGTGATATTAGTCGCCATAACTTACGTAATGTAAATAATGTCTAATTAGTACAAGCTAGAACTAGTATTTATTATAACTCGTTTCTTCCTTCGGTCATTCGAGAATGGAATACATTATCTATTGAGACTCGTCAAATTGACTCCATTAACAACTTCAAAAGCACGTTCAATAATCGCAATACTCATGGTCCCGGACACTTTTATTGGAGTAGAAGGAAATTTCAAACTTTTCATGCCCTACTTAGAACAAATTGCAGTTCACTTAATCAACATTTATTTACAAAGAATATAATCGGGTCACCTATTTGTAGATGTGGATCTGTAGAAAGTACAAAATACTTTTTTTTTCTTCTTACGTTTATTACCAAAAACAACGCATCGATCTGTTTCAATCTATCACACCATATGGTAATTTAACTTTAAATACCTTCTTGTATGGTGATACAATTCTTCCGTATGAAGTAAACATTAGTATTTTCGATGCCGTTCATATATTTATTGAAAAGTCAAAAAGATTTACTTAAGTGCACATATTACTATAAATAACACGTATGCACTTCTGCGGGTCATGAACAGCTGTAAACAATAATTTCCCCTATTTTTCCAAATGATTCGCTATCGCCTCCGCAACGACTAGCTCTAGAAGGAAGCACTGTTCACTTTTAATCTCGCATTTTGTTCTTTTTTATTTATTTATTTATTTTTATTTGTGTTCCTCTCATTTCTTTTCTCCATATTCTCAACTTTATTCACAATGTTTGACACATTTTAATCAACAATTTTTCCTTTAAACTGCTTTCTTTTTTATTATCCTTGTCTCTCACCTACACCCTCTTTGTTCGTCCTCTTGCTTAAATGCTAATTTTTAACCAAGAGATTCTTCACTTTGGCTGCTCAATAATTTTAATTTTTTGTAAAACTTAATATCGTCCACCATATATTTATATATTTTTACAATTTATGTATCGTAAAAGGAGAAGAATATAATAAGCCATTGGCTTTCGTTCTAATCTTTTACCTTCTATACTGTACT
This sequence comes from Margaritifera margaritifera, assembly GCA_029931535.1. Taxonomy (NCBI): domain Eukaryota; kingdom Metazoa; phylum Mollusca; class Bivalvia; order Unionida; family Margaritiferidae; genus Margaritifera; species Margaritifera margaritifera. The sequence goes on along the minus strand of JAQPZY010001534.1, from coordinate 381,966 downwards.
TCTTGTAATCACCAATCACAAATTTATGAAATAAAATATGTTTAAACTAAATAATTCGGCACACTTACATGCAAAATCAAACATGTATGGCTTGCAAGTTCAGCATTACCGCACGTACAGGATGTCTCGAGCAAGCAAAATGGAAAGTCCATACACGCTCTGGACCAAGTTTTACTTTATTACTTTATTACAAATTACTTGCAAAAGTTTAATCTTTGACAAAATATTCTTCACACGCACTTTGCAATCATGGGTTTTACCTCGAGTGTTGGCCCCAACTCGAGTCTGATAGACACCCTGATTTAAAACTAAGTCCTTACAACTTGACAGCTATACAAAAGTGTATTGATATTTATTTTAAGATATGAAAATCCTTTAAATCTGAAATTATTTTTTATTTTATTTGAAAATAGAAAGAATCTGTATATACAATCAATAAATTTCCATCCTTTTTCGAAGAACCTTAGAAACAAAAAAATAAAAATAAAAAAATGATTAACTTCTCGATTCACAATTTATCGTTGTTTTATTTTCGCTGAATCGCTCCTTCGATACTTGAATACGTTTTTCATCAATATCTTATAGAAGAAGAAGAAAAAGAAGTAGAGTCTTTATTCATTCCAATAGCCCAAACGGACTGTGAGGATACATCTTTTTTCAATGAAATGAATTGAATGGCAGATAGTACAATAAACAACAAGGTATCATCATCTATAGTCTACAATACACAAAGAAATCATAGTAAGAAACGAAATTACATATGCATGCAGATGCAGATCAATGCAAATAAAATAAGCAGATTAATTCTGAAAATTTCTCCGTAGGGAGAAAGAGATATCTACATTATTAAAGGTAATAATATGAAGATAAAATCAGAAGTTATGTAATTCAAATTCATGTTGAAATGGTGGTCAGTCAAAATATTTACAAGATCTATGAATATACGACGGTATTTCTATGATTAAAAGCTGTATAAATGTAAGTGGCCAAATTATTCAAAATCCTAGTATTCTGGGTATTCATAAGTTCTATAAATTTAATTTTATAGACAGGATAGACTTGCCATCGTTGTTAGTTTACGCATGGTCCGTAAACTAAGTTTTATAAGGAACTTTGGTTAATTGTTCAGTGTACCATATCATTACAATCCGGTCTAACTGGAGGAGATTTCCTTAAAGTGCGGATAGCACAGCTAAAAATATATACCAGGCTCAAAGCTTTCAGGTAATTTATTGACTTATCTCTTTAAACAAGAGGCATTTTGGATCATACATTGCAATAAATAGCTTTTTATGCTAGCGTTAAATATGGGCGATACAACAGTAAATAAGACAAGAACTTAATGCCAGAGATCCTGAGATACAATTTTATGGACAGAAACTAGTGAGGAGGAAATTATCTTCGTAATCATTTTGACTTCTATATTATCATTAATTGTGGTAATAAAACAAATTTAGCCTAAAAATCAGGTGTCTTGCTTAATCTACTGATGCTACCTTAGATATTAAAAATCGTTTACAACCAAGCTCCCTCTTCCCTGAAATTCCCTTTCATTTATTTATTTATTTATTTATTTATTTATTTATTTATTTATTTATTTTGACACTACTGTGCGACAAAGAAGACATAAATACAAATAAAAAAAAAATTCAGATTTTCCAGCGTATATGATGGTAGACTTTTCAAAAGGCATGCGTCTATTTAAGGAGCTAAATAGCACATCCATTGTTATCTTGGGCAACAATCTTCACATCTAGACAGCTATTGTTCTAATCAAGAATGAACATTTTCTCCGTTGTCTCAGATATCCAAGCAAGATTCCGTGCTGTAGCAGACATTTCAAATCCAGCCCATTATACAATCGTGTTTAGCATTCATTGTGCGCCACGAGTCACACGAGTCATTAAGATTCATATATGGCATCGTTTACTAATGCATTTATAGTAAACACGTATTGCAATGAAAACTCCTGCTATCAAAAAGGCTGGTAAATTGCGAACGGTTTCTGCATGTATGATTTTCTGTCGTGGCATAGCAAAGTAATAGCCAAATAATAAAAAAGCAAATTCTAAGACAGAAGAAACTGGATCTAGTGCGGTGGATATGATCACAACCCCAGACATTTGGCTGAACCGGTTCAGATACAATTCAGGGAAGTAAAACATCGGTTTCGTATAGAGATAATTACGATTTATTTCACATTGCCATTTCACTTCTGCAAACGCTTTTGTATCCGTTCTTATGGGTTTCTACCCTCCTCCTCCTCCCCTTTAAAACATATTCTTTATGCTCGGGATATTTTACTTTATACAATTCAATTTTTTCCAATTCAAAATCGCGTTCCCTCCTTCCGATAGCCGTAGAAGATCTTCTTTGGTAGTCGCTCATCTGAAATCTTGTGACGTGCTCTGCCCATCCCAGCTATGATTTCATCAACATAGTGTGCATGCTTGGAATGCCTGCCCATTTGAGAACTTCATTGTCTGCGACCTTGTCCTTCCTTCTTATATTAATCAGTTTCGTCAGTCAGCACATGTGAATATGATTTAGCTTCTTGGCATGGCGTCTGTACACCGTCCAGATTTCGCATACATACAGCAGGGTCGGCAACATAATTACTTTGTAGACCTTCAGTTTGTTTGCAGACTGATGCCTCTGCGCTCCCTTACATTTTCGCGCAGTCTGCCAAAATCAACACTTGCTTTGGTAATTCTGGCATTATATTTGTCATTGATGTGGGCTGCACCTGACAGTGTACTGCCGAGGTAGGTGAACTTGTCCAATGTCTGCACGGCTTGGCCTTTCACTGTGATGGTAGACTCTACATTAAGGGTTTCCTGGTACAGGTTAGAATATCAACTTTGTCTTCTTGATACTGATTTTGAGATCAACATTGTCACAAGTTGAAGAGGAATGGTCCATACTCTATTGCATGCCAGACTCGGATTTGGCATTCGGAGAACAGTCATCAGCAAATGGGAGAACAGTCCCTTCGGGTAACTTTGTCTTCGACCGTAGTCTCCCAAGATTGAAAAGCTTGCCATCAGTCTGGTATATGATATCGATCCCAGTGCCATACTCACGGAAGGCATCTGTAAGCATGGCAAAGAACATTATACTGAAGATTGTTGGGGCCAGCACGCAGCCTTGCTTGACTCACTGATGACTAGGAATGGTTCAGTTGACTCACCGTCCTCCACGACGCGAGCGTGCATGCCATCACAGAATTGCCGAAAGATCACAATGAATTTCTCTGGGCAACCAAATTTTGCCATAAACTTCCAAAGGCCCTCACGACTGACATGACACTTTCAAAGGTTTCTGTCAGGTTGACGAAAGTCGTGTACAGGTTGGAGCTCTGTTCATGGCATTTGTTCTGGAGTTGACCAGCTGCAAAGACTATGTCTATGGTCCCCTATTTTTTCATGAAACCACATTACACAGGCAGGAGCCCTTGATAGATGTGATGCACCAAGCGATTCAACAGAATTCTGGCGAGGATTTTGCCGGCTTCTTACAGTCAGCAGATGCCCCGCCCCCGCCCCCCCCCCCCATGGTTGTCGCAGGATTGTCCATTGCCTTTTCGCTTGTACAAGTGGACGATGGATGCATCCTTGTACTCCTGGGGTATAGTTCCTTGAATAAATATTGACTGGAAGAGTTCAGTCAGTTTCTGAGCTATGTGCGAGCCTCCGGATATGTAGACTTCTGCCCCAGGTGTTTTGCCATTTGACAGCAGGCCATTTGTTTTCTCAGTTTCTGCCAGCGTTGGAGAATCGGCAAGTGATGATGTTGATTTCCACTTGGTGCAATCAATCAACTGCCTCCTTGCTGATAGAGGATTAATGATTGACGACGTTGTTGAAGTGCTCTGCCCATCTTTGTCGTATCTTGTCTTTGTATGTGAGCAATGTTGTGCCGTCGGCACTCAGTATTAGAGATGTTTCCGATGACTGTGGACCGTACATTGCTCTCAAAGCATTATACAAGTTCTTCATGTCATTCCTGTCTGTGTATGACTGAATCTCATCAGCCTTATTGCTCAACCATGGGTCCTGCAACTCTCTGAGTTTACACAGGATAGTCCTCGTGATGTTGTTGAAAGCTGCCTTCTTAGATGATGAAGTACTGTTTTCAAAACAGGCCTTTTGGAGCCGATGTTTCTCGTTCAGTAATCAGTACCGTTGTCATCAAACCAATCTTGATGTTTACATGTGGTGGGACAGAGAGTTTTGGATGCAGCCGTTTTCCTCAAAGTTCTCGAAGTTCGCATAAATTGTTACTATTTGGCTACACTGTTCTTCGACAAACGCATGTTTAACATTCTCCTGTTTTAATTTGGAGACACTGAGCTTTATGGACGTATTTTTTGCCTTGTGATCGTCTGCTAGGTTGAATGTGGATATCGAGTTTGGAGACTATGAGCCTGTTGTCGGTCCAGCATTCTGCACTTCTCATGGCCTTCGTCACTCGGACATCCTGTCTGTCTCTTCTTCTGACGATGACGTAGTCAGTAAAATGTCAGTGCTTGAAGCGCGGGTGCACACAAGACGTCTTGTTGCGGTTTTGCATGCAGAAGACTGTGTTGGTGATTTGGAGGTCGTGTTCAGATCATTTCTTTAGTAGAATGAGTCCGTTGTTGTTGCATTTACCAAAGCCATTGATGCCAATGATGCCTGACCATGCCTGGTGATCTGCGCCAACTCTAGCACTGAAGTCACCAGGGATGATAAGCTTGCATGCCTTTGGCACTTCTGCGATAAGAGACTCCAGGTCTTTATAAAATGTGTCCTTGATCTCATCTGGTTTGGTCATGGTGGGTATATAGTTACATGTCGTTTTGCCGACAGTGAAAGTCTCATTTTTATAAGTCTGTCATTCACGCCCTTTGGAAGATTCGTGAGCTTCTTGTCTAGCTGTGATTGGATAGCAAACCCAACACCAGTTTTTCGTTGCTCTCCTTTACTTCGGCCACTCCAGAAGAAGGTGTAGCCGGCTCCTACTTCAGTGAGTTGTCCTTCCTTAGCTAGGCGTGTTTCACTCAGGGCCGCTATCTGGATGTTGAATCTGGCCAGTTCTCTGCCAACTAGAGCTGTTCTTCTATCTGATCTTTCTGCTGATGTAGTGTCCATTAGCGTACGCACATTACAGGCACCGATAGTGAGGGGCGTCACCTTTGTCTTCTTGTGTGCTTTTCGACCGATAAGATGGGATCCTCATCAGCCGTGGTATGCAATGTTTAGGGCTCCATTTCTAGCCCCTCCTCATGCAACGGAGGTGAGCAGTGTGATCCTGCCGAATTGCACTGCTGCTTCGGTCCAGTGAAAAGCGACCCTGTGTCCTGAGCCGCCTGTGTGCAGGTCTGCAACTGCAGCTCCCAGTGTATCAACACCTGCTGCTTTGCCGCTCGCCCATTGCCATAGGACTTGAACGTACCTGTTGGATGGTGGGGGTGGTGGAGAGGGATGATGTCATGACTTGCGCGTGAGTTGGTTTTAAGGGGAGGAAAGTTGCGCACTCTCCCGTCCAGGGCTGTCTGAATCAAGTGGCACAGAAAATGTCTAGACGTCTGGAGACGAGTCCGGATGCAGTGGATGGCCACCAAGTCCTTCTGTACCTGAACTGATGCCCTGTGCTGTCTACACAGATCTTGCCATCTGCTTTCACACCCGGGTGGAATGAGCATATCTGCTTGGCCGCCTGATCCACCAGAGGAATTTCCAGAGGGAACCATGTGTAGCTGTCGACTCTGGGTCAACAGTCGCAGGTAATACCGTCTACTGTTACTTACAGTAACAGACGTAGCCTGACCTGACCTAAGAGAGTACTGTACAGATATACAACTACCGTTCTCTTATATTGTGGACAAAATAGATGTTTTTAAATTTATTTCTTTTAGTCTTCTATCGAACAAGATCTTCTACGGAATTTATTTGGCAAAATTTTCTCAGTAATGCGTATGTGTTGGCTTTCAGTCCTTCGCATTCTATATCTCACCTGTCAGGTTATGCGTCTTTACAACGTGTATAAGATTTTCTGCACAAAAAGATTCAGCTTCTGTGTAAATTTCAATTGCTTTATTTACTGATCTTTATGACACCCGTTTCAGTGGTTTGCAATATGTCATCTGCGTATGTATTAATGTGTTCTAGAAAAGTGAAAATCAATCGGTCAAGGAATTTCTCCTGCCACTGATATTTTATACAATGTATGTAACACTTTCTTCAGTGTGATGAAATCTATTGTCATTTTGGGTCTCAATTTCAACTGACAATGAATTGGGAAATGAACCGATTCGTCACGCTGGTCTATATTGAAATAGGAAACTGAAGAGAAAGTTCACGAGAATCAATAGTGTAGTCTATTACACTGGCCCCTTCATTTGCTATACAAGTTACGTTTCCTACTACATCACCGTATAATCTGCCATTTATAATATGTATATAATAGTTAGGACATAATTCAGCAAAAGACTTTCTATACGTGTCATACCTCCAGTTATCGCGATTACTTCGAGGTTTGTCAGAAAATTCACCGTCATTATAGTGAAAATATGTATGCCAGTGTTAAATGCATCTCTGATTGTATATCTTTTTTATTGGTATGTCTTACTTGCAGTTCTCATTTTAAAATTCACGTCATACATACATACATACATACATACATACATACATACATACATACATACATACATACATACATACATACATATATATATATATATATATATATATATATATATATATATATGTACATACATACATACATACATACTGCTGATTATCTTTTATACATTTTGTAAACTTTGCTATACATATGATGAGATGTTAGTAAACATGTGTGCCTTTAAATATGTATGTGCATGAAGTATCATAAGTGTACTTACTGATAATAATTTTTGCACTGTTGGGTTGAATATAATATCCATTGTGATAGTCCTGGTTACGCCACTGTGTTTGTTACATATCTTAAGAGTTTCAGTGGCTCTTGTGAAGCAAATGTGATGACTGCTTACGTATTTCATACAGCTCCGTAAAACTTACTTTTAATGAGATGTTATATATTATTAGAATGAATATTTTCATTCACTTGCATGCGGCGTGACTCTGATTTCATAATAATAAAACACCATACATTCGAATGCATCCGAGTGAATGACAAAACAGAGAGAAAAATGAGTAGATAATATGTATTAGGCACATATGAACAAGTCATTCTAAACTAAAATTATTCTGTGATGCATACATCATAAATCTCTCTCTCTCTCTCTCTCTCTCTCTCTCTCTCTCTCTCACAACACACACACACACACACTCTCTCTCTCTCTCTCTCACAACACACACACACACACACACACTCTCTCTCTCTCTCTCTCTCATTTCCAAATTAATAAAAACTAAGATTCGCGCAAATTGCTTTACTATCTCAGATTACAATTGATGGGAAACGTGTTGCACATTAAACATTAAGACTGAGTCATGCTACCAGATTATCAATCAATTATTTTGTGATAAACACCATAAATTTTACAGACAAGACAGAAGGAATCATTCTAATGCCTTGGAGCAGTTGAGTAGTCTATTTCCGTACAATCGTTTTTGTACCTGTTTTCTTCAGATTTTGCTTAAAGAAAAATAAGAAGAAAAAGAAGATAAAACAAGGAGATATATAAAAGACTAACTTGTAGATTCATAAAAAATTTTTTTTACATTTTAAACTTACCGGATGCAGACAGGACAGTTCCCGGCACCCTTTACATTATTATGGCAATGCTAATGTATTTTTTAAATAGTTTTAATGATTGCAGCTAGCAACTATGTATCATGGATTTGTAATAATTTAGACTATGTATCATGGATTTGTAATAATTTAGACTATGTATCATGAACTTGTAATCATTTAGACTATTTATCATGGATTTGTACTCATTTAGACTATGTATCATGGATTTGTAATCATTTAGACTATGTATCATGGATTTGTCATCACTTAGACTATGTATCATGAATTTGTAATAATTTAGACTATGTATCATGGATTTGTCATAACTTAGACTATGTATCATGTATTTGTAATCATTTAGACTATGTATCATGGATTTGTCATCACTTAGACTATGTATCATGGATTTGTAGTCACTTAGACTATGTATCATGGATTTGTCATCACTCACACTATGTATCATGAATTTGTCATCACTCACACTATGTATCATGGATTTGTAGTCACTTCGACTACAACTTTCGAATGCAAACATTTTGACAAAATCATGAATGTTCAATAAAAACAATAACATATGTCTAAAGCTTTGGTTCTTTGCAACTAATGACATTTTTCCTAAAAAAAAAGTATTTGCAACGTCATCTTCACATCAAATTCCAGCATATTTTAGCAATAAAATGCCTACAGAATAAAATAAATCAATGCCTCTATAAGGAACTGCAAAATTCATGCTCAGTAAATTCATTGTCACTATCAATACAAAATATGATACATTGTTTTTTCACGTCACGCTCACCTTTATTAGTGTCATGACAACGTATCATAAAAATCGTTCGCCGTACTGTGGCATTATGCTTAGCAACGTCATGTAGTAATGCAAAGTCCTTAATATTACCTGATAAAGCAAAGTCCTTAATTTGATGTGATAAAGCAAAGTCCTTAATTTTATGTGATAAAGCAAAGTCCTTAATATTATGTGATAAACAGAATCGTAAGCTCATGTTCATTTGATATGAAATGTATGAAACTCTTTGAATAATAAAATGTGCCACTAGCTGCAAGCATCTCGTGGCACATAATGTTATTCAACGAGTTTCATAAATTATATATTAAAAAAGCACTCGTGTAACCTTTTCTTTATCTTGAAATTATGGAATTAAATACATAAGTGTCGGTCTATCAAAAGACACAATGCTCACAGGTCCGCCATATATATATAAATATATAAATATATATATATAAATATATATATATAAATATATATATATATATATATATATATATATATATATATATATATTTATTTATTTGTTTCATTACAGATATAAAAAGACAGACAAGGGAGGTAATAAAGGTAAGATAAAATCATATGATAATAGACAAATTGAGAGTATGTCTGTATGCATGTATCTTTTTATGTATATACATTTGTATGACTGACTGTATGCATGTGCCTTCCACTCTGTTGTCTTCGTTTTCAAGTATTTTCCCTTTGAACGCTCAAACGGTTATTCTTGCCACTACATTGATTTGTGGCGAGGAAAAAGAGACAAGACAAATTTTAGGAGCACGCGTTCGATATTAATCAGAGAAGAAATTAAATATAAATGGATTTTTCTTGTGTAAAGTCAATATCTAAGCAAATGGTTCAATCAGTTTCAAGAAGCACGAAAAACACTTACTCCCCACTTTGCATTTATTTACTGCCGCATTCAACAACATTTCAATTGAAAATAAATAGCTTTTCAGCAGATGGTATCACACCAAGTCGATTAGAGTTTAGAGTAACTCTTTTCCGAATCTCGTATTTCATGTACTTCTTTCGCCAACATTTTCTAATTTTTCTTCAATAGCTTTTGTTAGCTGATATTGTTGAAAATTAAAAGCCAACGCATGCCAATCTTTATGCGTGGGTAATGCATTGAAGCCTTTCATTCAAGTAATGACTCATGCATGCACCTTGGATGCAGCTTGTTAGATGGACTCTTCTAGATACCGCAAAGCATAAATTCTTTACTCATTAGCAAGGCATATGCAGTTGTCTTTCCTTTTTTCTTAAAGCAACGATGAAAACTGCTTATGTAACTTACCATCGACCTTTGAATCACATGAGACTTAGAAAGGAGTTTTTTACGTGCGATAATTAGACCGTACATACAAACTAACAGAGAACAAACAGAAGAAAGCCATGTAGTTTTGGAACGCAAATAAACCAAAGACGATGGCAAGGCATTGACGTTTACTGACATGTGAATTACATGCTATATAATTTTCGTTATATACAAATTACGCTCCATCTTTATTATAAATAAAGAAAAGAATCAACAAATCGGGAAAACATATAATATGTGGAGAATTCGGTTCCGACTGGCAACTGGTACAGCCACCCACCCCCAAATGTCCCTCTCTGATAAAAATTAAACAAACGACAGCTCTGAAATTATATCTGGTTCTGTCAAAATCCAACCGTATATATTTCTGACATAGATTTGACAACGTTTTCGATACATCTTTTAATTGGACTGCTCACATCTCAATTTGAACATTACAACAAAAGTAAGCGAACGCTTAAGTACCACTGATATCTCAAAAATGCAGTCAGGGAATGTTGCTGAGATCAATTTATTTGTAAAATGCAGTCAGGGAATGTTGCTGAGATCAATTTATTTGTAAAATGCAGTCAGGGAATGTTGCTGAGATCAATTTATTTGTAAAATGCAGTCAGGGAATGTTGCTGAGATCAATTTATTTGTAAAATGCAGTCAGGGAATGTTGCTGAGATCAATTTATTTGTAAAATGCAGTCAGGGAATGTTGCTGAGATCAATTTATTTGTAAAATAAATATATCAGTCGATGAAATTATTAACTACGCTTCCAAAACATGTGTGATTCATATAAAGCAGACCATATCATCATAGTATGAACAAATTGAAATAAAAAGATGAAACATGTTCTTTTTATATTGCAACCAGATACAAATATGGGATTTATAAAAGTGCATTGGAAAAACGTATCTGTAAATGATACAGTAGAATTTTCGGTTATCTCAGAATTACACCAGATGTTAATGCTGTTTTGTTGTGTTCTGCATTTTTATACCTGTATATGAAAAACATTTTGCTTTCTATTTATGATATAGAAAGAAGAAAAAAAGAAAACAAATTTTAAAAAAACCTGTACCAAACTTTCGCTTGTTCGTAATGTGAGTGATCGTTTCGAAAAATGACTGTAGAAGTACGACTAAGGACCCTTGGCTCTGTCAAATCGCCATTTTATGTGCTCAAAATTAACACTGAGGTCTTTATATAAATACATGACCTCGAATCATAAGGATAGCAATGCATCTTAATTAAATGGCTCAACACTTTACCCATCACAATTCTTTTTCATTAGTCTGCACTACATGAATACATGTACTATATAGTGTAATCTCTTTCATAATACCAACTATACGGTACATAGTGCAGACAAAAACTGTGACAATGTATGAATTCCATTCAGTTTTCGTTCTTGTTTTATAATAATCCTTGGAGTAAGTTCTAAAGATTCTGGTGCAGATTCTGTGCTTTAAAAAAATAGGTTTGGTAAGCAGTATATATAATGCCGTGGATGCCTACCTCACAATTCCGGACTATTATATCCCAGTCTGGTCTTATCATTTCCGGACTATCATATCCCAGTCTGGTCTTATCATTTCCGGACTATTATATCCCAGTCTAGTCTTATCATTTCCGGACTATTATATCCCAGTCTAGTCTTATCATTTCCGGACTATTATATCCCAGTCTAGTCTTATCATTTCCGGACTATTATATCCCAGTCTAGTCTTATCATTTCCGGACTATTATATCCCAGTCTAGTCTTATCATTTCCGGACTATTATATCCCAGTCTAGTCTTATCATTTCCGGACTATTATATCCCAGTCTAGTCTTATCATTTCCGGACTATTATATCCCAGTCTAGTCTTATCATTTCCACTACTTTATGCCATGAATTAGATAATATTGTTTCAGCTCGAAAAATATGGAGAGAGCAGACTTTTATGTTTGAGATTCATAATTTATTTTTCTCGCTATATACGACTTCGAGAATCGAGCCTGGAACCCAAGAGACTCAGTTAGAGTAATAAGCGTCTGAACGACTTTATTTCATGCACATATGTATAGCGTCCTTCAAACTATCTTGTTAAATAGCTAAGTAGCAAGCTATTTAATTGGATTTTATTCTATTCCATTCTATTAGTATCTACCTATATTTCGGTTGTTGTCTATAAACGTCTATATTTAATTACATATTTGATTACATATCTGTGAGACCTTCATACATTTTCACATACACCCACCATTGATTGAGGGCAAGGAATTTCCAATTTCCAGAACGTTTTTCGTACAAAAATGTTCATTAAATGAGGGAACTTTTGACATAAAATGCTCAAAGGATGACTGGTATTGTATCAAAAGGCTGATCAGGCAGTGGCGGCGCGAGGGTTCGAGGAGCTCAGGGGCAATGTTCTTTGGTGCCCCTCCCCCCTCATCGAGTCGCCCGGGGGCAATGTTTTTTAGTGGCATCCTACTTTGCCACAGATACAGTTTTTATGTCAGTTGCCAACCTACAAAGTACGCCCCGGTTACAGCTATTTAAAAAAAGCTCCAGACTGCGCCCCCCCCCCCCCTCACGCCCGCCCTGCGCCTGGGACCAGTTGCCCCACCCCACCCCCCACCCTCGTCGTGCTGCCACTATGATCAGGAGGTGGCGTTTGGAGCTTTTCATACTTCTCAACAAAACAAAAATATTTATGAAGAAAAAGTATACAGAATATAGATCAAGTGCGAAACCAATTAAAGCTTGCACGATGTTTATCATTCCGCCTGACAAAAAGCACGATGTCACAGAAAACAGCGATCTCGTCTAAAACCTCAAATGCTACAAGCACCAGCCAAAAGCAGTGCACTAATTTCTCAATCGGCCGATTGTTTCGTTGTCTTTAATTAGCCGCTGAAGAGAACGAATACGATTTGCAAAACTTAGGTAATGACGCGGAAATAGTCACAATTACCATTAGCGTGTGGTGTTGAAATGAACATTACTTTAGTTGTAAAGCAGGGATGAAGCGGTATTTCTAGAAGAGGAGGCTGGAAAGAGCAGGCGGGACTGCGGAATTATGATTTCGCAAGCAAGTCTAACATCCAAATAGGTAATGACAGAGGAAACCTGTTGATTATATGGAATATTTCGAATGATATAGTTGCATCATTGACGACACTGATGTATTTCTTAGGAGAGTCTAGTCTGTCTTGAAACATGGTGATTATAGAAATATTTGAATTTAAACATTTCGTAGTCATACATTTTAATCTTATATAGATGTAACATGATAGAAAAACTATTATATTAGGATTAACTCTAAGTAAAGTTTTGTTACATAAACACAAATGTAGCTCTTTATGTATTACTTTAGGCGCCTTAGCGTGTTTCATTGCATTAGTATTGATTTATTGGTCTCTGGTGTACCGCACTTACACAGAAGAATGATTTATCCGTGTTTGGTAATAATGATTATCAGATGACAGTTATTTGTTTGAGTCACTTGCCCATCAGCCCCAAGGTCTTGAATCAGGCATTCATTTGAATGGATTAATATGATTCATCAGCCTTTTTAGCAAGCAACAAAGCAAAGATGGGATTGTGTGTAAGGACTTCGGGTTTGTTTTTCCTTGAAATGTACAATTCTTTATATCTTTATTTACTCCACACATAGCACTGGCAGCATCTGTCAGTCTTCCTTAGTTATCTGTCTGATTGCATGTATGTATGTATGTATGTATGTATGTATGTATGTATGTATGTATGTATGTATGTATGTATGTATGTATGTATGTATGTATGTATGTATGTATGTATGTATGTATGTATGTGTGTGTGTGTATGTATGTATCTATGTATGTATGTATGTATGTATGTATGTATGTATGTATGTATGTATGTATGTATGTATGTATGTATGTATGTATGTATGTATGTATGTATGTATGTATGTATGTATGTCTTCACAGATACCAACATATATTTTGTGCTCACACTTCATAGCCATGAAATTTAATATAAAAGGAAGAAGCAATAATCTCAATCATATTTATACATTTGAGTATTTTGGCCTACCAATTGTTTCTTATAGTTAGCGTTTTACTGGCCAACAGTTCCTATGATTTATATGCAACCTCTATGTATTGTAAGGACAACGTGTACCGGTATGCAACATTCTCAAAGCTTAAAAATGCTCTTCTGTCCATGGCACTTCGCGGTACTTGAGTGTAGGTATTTTTGTTTTAGTACAAGTGCCAGTATGACAACCAAAATTCCCTTAACTTGGCATAGAATCATTCATAAACTTTTAGTCGGTTTAGAGGGAGGTTTTGAAGGGGGGGGGGGGGGGCGTGGGGTGTAAATAAAAGGAATTGCCGTCTATAATCGCGTATAAATCTGGTCCAAATGCAAACAACATAGACCCTGATCTGCCGTCGCATAATGCGCCGGCAGATCAGGATCTATGTTGTTTGTTCTACTGATTAGTCCTTGCAAAATGCATAGACCCAGATCTGCCGGCGCATTATGCGACGCAGATCTGGGTCTATGCAGTTTGCAATTGGTATCGTCTTATATGCGAGTATATACGGTATATGAAAATGACAATGTTGCATTCTATATGAATAATATGAAATGTCCTAAAAACTATGGGACTTAGAGCATCGTATTAGTTTTGGTCGTACAAAACCATGTCATGTTAAAATGATAAGCATTTGTAGGTTTGTAATTTTATGGCTGTCTGAATTTGTTATTCAATACTGTCTTGCTGTAGATCACAGACCCTCAACGCAATTTTCTCTATGTCATTTTCACTGATTGTCTACTAATACACTACTTTCAGGGACATCATAGTTTGGGGTACTCTGATCGTGCATACTTTGCACTATATACTTCCAGGGACATCATAGTTTGAGACACTCTGATCGTGCATACTCTACACTTTATACTTCCAGGGACATCATAGTTTGGGGTACTCTCATCGTGCACATTTTGCACTTTATACCTTCAGGGACATCATAGTTTGGGTTACTCTCGTCGTGCATACTTTGCACTTTATACTTCCAGGGACATCATAGTTAGAGGTACTCTCATCGTGCATACTTTGCACTTTATACATGTTGAATATTACAAGTAATAACTTAATACGTTTATTGTTCCACGACTTTCGCAGAAAACGGGAGATAGTAAACTGGGCCAGTCCGACCTTCCGTTCCATTTTCGTTTCCGCACAATAACGCCCTTATGTTTTTTATTGGATTTTAAGCAAATCTGCAATGCTGCTAAATACTTAGGAGAAACTCGGGTGAGTTCGATTGTAACGTTGTAGATTATCATACTTATAAACACTGATTATATGACTTCTGAATTTCACAATTTTTAAAAAATCTTCTTCAGTCAAGAGTTCTGAGTTTATCAATCATCTTATATAGCAAACCATTTTTGCAAAATATACTAAATCCCCTACTATAATTCGATTCGCAGTACGAAAGACCAGTCTATTTTACTTCAATACATTTTCTTATTCTCTTAGTTGCCTCTAATATGGTAAAACCACTTTTCCTTTTCAAATACTCAAATACTATATATGGTATCTTTTATTAGTACATCTAATCCCTCTGATATTAAAGGAGATTATAGTTAAGCAGTGTTAATCCACGTCAGAGGAAGACAACGATATACAAGTATGGGCTTTTGTTGAGATCAATACGTTACTTTATTGAGCTGTGACAAATATAGTATTGGTGAACGCGAAGCGGAGTACATAAAAAAATATATTTAGGGAAACACATGTCCGTAAATGTTTTGTAAATAAAACTTCCATACCGTGATCTAAAACTATCCCACGCGAGCACACTATGTTGTTACGCGGAGTTGAAATGATGGTGAAGAAACCAGTACGTTGCATTACTGTTGAAAGCGTGTGACCTGTTCAGCAAATCAGAATTGCATGAAATTAATATATATATATATATATATATATATATATATATATATATATATATATATATATATATATATATATAAAGCTGTGAAACATTAAATATTTTAATCGTTAAAATGTAAATTCTTTAAAATTTAGAATTGAACAGCTTCATCCTGATGTTGGATATCTCACAGCATCGTGTGTGAGCTAATATTAAAAACTGACGATTTCAGGTGTGAAGAAAGCCACCACGTGGGTCCAAGGTTCGACAGCTTTCTTACATCAACAGATTGAATTCTTCCACTTTCCTTGGATGAAAATAAATAAATCAAACTAAAAATGTCCGTGAATTTAACATATCGCGTAAGGTTAATGTTCTAATCTATCTATGTTTGCTCAACTTCAATATGGACGCAAAACGGAATTATTTGTTATGCACTTGATTAACCTGACCCTATCGCTGAAGGAATCATATATTGCTGAAAGATTGCCTTCACTGAAACTGGATCCCAATATTTGATCCCAAGATAAATTGGAAAGAAAATATTTTTGTTTTGGGTTTGTTTGTTTGTTTTTTTTTTTTTTTTTTTTTTTTTTTTTTTTTTTTTTTCTTTATATCCTCTAGAATTCTGACAATTTTCAGGTAACAAAAAACTGCGATTTCTATAGCTTTACAATATTCGTGCCCTGAATCAATATAGATATAGATAGGTTTATGGTTGTTGTATAGAGCTGCTTAAAAATGTGATCATTCAATAAAATATTCTTATATATAACCAATATATATATATATATATATATATATATATATATATATATATATATATATATATATATATATATACATATATATATATATATATATATATATATATATATATATATATATATATATATATATACATATATATATATATATATATATATATATATATATATATATATATATATATATATATACATATATATACACACACAAACACACATTCATACAATATTTATTCCAATCCAAAGATCCATTGGCCCTTGTGTCAATAAATCAAACAATAAAGAATATACACATGAAGCAAAGTATACGTGACCTAATTTAGTAAGGATGAAAGAAGTATCCTTTTTGCCTATGTAAGTATGAAAGTACAAAATTACATTAAAGCAATATATGTACATCATCATATCGACATTTTTCGTCATTTCAATAAATACTGTAAAGTATATCTGCTAAAATGAAATTATACAAGTTTGACAGATAGTTTGATACATACAGTACAATGTTGCGAAAAAAGTTTACATATATTTTACCCAAAAGTAATGGCATTTTTCTTATCAGAGAAGAAAAAAATATAGCAAAATGAGAGAAAGACAGACAGCCATAGAAAAAGGAAAGAGAGACAGGCAGACAGACAAAGAGTATGTGTGTGTGTGTTTAGGGGATTTGCAATAATGAAACATATTACTTATATGTACAAATAAAAGTTTTTTGCCCAAAGATAGCCAAATATTCAGGAGGCTTTCATTAACAGTATAATTACTCAATGAATTTATACATACTGTTTTTTTAGATAGTAAATTTAGATGGAATATACATTGTTTTCGAATTTCAGAATAGTATGAACATTCCAAAACAAAATTATATCCATCTTCTGAAAATGTGACATAAATTACATAATATATGTTCTAAAGGAGAAGGTCTAGGTTTATTCCACCTGCTGGTCTTAATACGAGAGAGAGAGAGAGAGAGAGAGAGAGAGAGAGAGAGAGAGAGAGAGAGAGAGAGAGAGAGAGAGAGAGAGAGAGTTACAAATATACACCAGACAGAGTGGAAAGAGCTATCCATGGATCCTACATGAGGATGAGTAACACTATGAAGTGAAATTATATATGGAGAATATTATCATACAGGTTAGAGAATTTTGTTAGAAAGTCCACTACTGAGATTCAAACCCGGGTCCGTTGGTTCCCGCACACATCGCTTTGCCTGCGCACACCAATCCCCATACCATTTGGACTGAGCGCACATCCCAGAATAGGACCTAACACAGTGGTGGATATAGGTATTCGTGCGTAGCAGACACAATCCAATGGCCACCCAGTAATTAACTTTCATCGAAATTGATAGTCAATCCGGATTTCTCTGGCAGAAATCAGGGTATAGAGAGGTTAATCTCAGTAGAGGACGAAATAAAAGAATGATCCAACCTGTATGATAATATTCTTTCTTCATAATATAGTTTCATTTCATATCACTCATCTTCCTGTACGGTCCAGGGATAGCACTTTCCATTCTGTCAGTTGTATATTTGTAACTTTCGGAATCCGGAGTGACTGTATTTAGATGTGAATTAATTACTAGGTCGCCATGCAACGGTGTCAGCTACGCACGAATGTCTATATCCACGGCTATGTTCCACCTTTTCTTATTCGGGATATATATATATATATATATATATATATATATATATATATATATATATATATATATATATATATATATATATATATATATATATATATATATATATATATATAACATATATTAACTAATCTGAAAGGAAGTTTTATATTCTATGATATAAATCACCACAAATACACACAATGTTTGGACAAATATTGATCTGATATACGTAGGTGACAAACTAAAAGCACCTGACAAAAGCAGTGCGTAATTGCTTGTTTGCGTTAAAACGACCTGTCCCATTCTCTTAATAAGGCAGGAACTGCTATTCATTCAAACAGAATCTCGCGTGACTCGGAGATCCACGCCGACTAAGAGTCTGGTAAAGCTATGTATAATTGACTGTTACCGAATAGGTGTCGCTGATTAATGTTTCTTTTATTTTATTTTTTTTTTCTGGTGCAAAGATCCACCATCAATACACCGAGTTTCATCAGCACTATTTGTGCACAAGCGATAAATGTAAACATATTTTTAATGTACTTTAATATAATATTATAAACTGGTAATGCGTGCCACTTTTATGTACTCGGTGGGTTAGTGTCACAGTCTGACGAGTTGATACATTCTCGCGCAGTGATGAAAACCTGTATTACTTATGCGTATTTATGTGATCTGTCCAAAACATAAACAAAACTATGAACATTTTGCATTTATGTGACCTAAGGTTATACTAAGAACGCTGACCAACCCATCAACCCATCGGCGACTTTATCCGATTTTGGTATATCTCGTTTTCAACATTACCCTCATTTATATAGACCAGGGGTCTCCAAACTTTATAAGACGTGGGCCATGTTATCTTTCTGAAGGGGGTTTGCGGGCCAAAACGACTGTGAAAAATCTAAATATATGCAAAATCGTTTTAAAAAAGTACAACACCGCGCCCCGGGCTAATCGAAGCCGCGGGCCGTAGTTTGGAGACCCCTGATATAGACCTTTACGTCTTGGAGTCACGCTAGAAGTTTGGTTGAACGAGACTTGGCATGAGTTGGTTTTACTGAGGTAATGGCGTAGTCATAGCGACAATGACCATTATCATGCAATGTTGAAATATAGATTACCTGAGCCGTAATTAGCGGCTTAACAAAGTAAAAGATTTTGTATAGTGAACAAACAGGACAACGTGGGCTAGATTTCGCGAGCAATCTCGATGTCTATTTAGCTAAACGACAAAGACACAATGGTCAAGAACCTTAGTAACAGTATGGTCAATTATACAGTGTATTTATAATTATTAGATAACCCCTTTTTCAGAATAAATGTATCATCCAATCGTCACATGAGCAAATATTTTGGACATCGTTGCGTGAAACAGCCCAGTTGCCTCAGGCTGTTCCTTGCCTCATTTGTTGATTCCTTAAAAGCTTCATCATTCTCTAGTGTGCGCAATTACACAGACGAATGGTTTATGTGGGCTGTGGTGATAATTATCAACGGAAGATTAGGTGTTCGTATCACTGGACTTTCAGTGCCAGAGTATAGATTTCGTGCATAAATTTCAACAGACTTTTTTTGTGTTCCAGAGTTTATATAGCACATGATGATAACGAAATAATAATGAGAATTCTAGATTTTGTATAAAAAGAGAAATGGTATATCTTTTCTATTTATTTTCCGCACAATGCATCTGCAATATATGTCGGTCTGTTTCTGTATGTATGTATGTATGTATGTATGTATGTATGTATGTATGTATGTATGTATGTATGTATGTATGTATGTATGTATGTATGTATGTATGTATGTATGTATGTATGTATGTATGTGTGTGTATGTATGTATGTATGTATGTATGTATGTATGTATGTATGTATGTATGTATGTATGTATGTATGTATGTATGTATGTATGTATGTATGTACAGATTGCTCAGGATAGTACTTTATACAAGTATATCACAAGTATATCACTGAATATAAGGTGATTTAGCCAAGTTACGCATTATATTGTATAGTGTGTATAAGTTATGTTTTTAATGGATGGATGAAATTGTTTTTAAAAAAAGAATATAGATATATGAATGTGTTTTTTAAGGGGACTTTCTATTTCTAGGGGTTTTTGCCTGATATCAAAACATTTTCTCTAGAGGATGCGTTTAAGAAGCTGATTAAACTTCGGCAATGTTCAGCGGGGCTAATAGGGAATACCTCTGTAACCAGGTTTATCCAAAAAGGTATTAACCAAATAAATTAAATATATATATATATATATATATATATATATATATATATATATATATATATATATATATATATATATGTATATATATACATATATATATATATGTATATAAAAACGGTACTTGTTTCATGAGCCAATGTCCTTAGTAACTTCGTCAGATTTAAAGCAAAACAAAAGGGGATTTGTCTCATGAAAATGATCCACAAATATATAAATCCCGACTTATCATGAGAAAGGATTTCATACTTGCATGAAAGCTAACAATATCAAGCTATTTAGCTCTTTCTTGAAATAAGTGCAGATCGAGGTACAAAAAAGATTTCAAAGGACTCGAGTCGAATAGTCTTCAATGTCGACCCAAGCATTAGTCATGATTTTTTCCGTTTGGGTATGTAATATCCTTTTTAGCATGTAATGATTTGGTTGCTAACAGTGCAGTTCTTAATCGTTCTTTTAGTACTTGGTCAGTTTGGTTCCAAAGGCTGTCAAATTGAGTTAGTCCTGCATTAACCGAAACGTAAGAGTGAAACATTGTTTTAATGCTGAAGTCAGCGCCGTTGTAAACTCACAAGTACATATAGGTATGTCCATTTTATAGGTTCATCTTTGTGAAACTTTTAACTCTTTTTGCCAAACATGGGCACAAAACTACGCAGTTCACATAATATTGTAAAGATAATTATACGCTGCGGACATGATACAAATTACATTAAAATAACCATCTTTTTGTTTCTTGCAATCATTTTAAACACCGTCCTCGTCCCCTATTTTTTTTTTAATTGCCTTGATATTATTCTTCTTCTAAAATATTTTCACTCAATTCAAAACACCATTGTAACTTTACAGGCTCTTAGATAGAAATACATTACACTTAAGCAATACGTGCAGATAAAGAAGTAAATTAAAGAAAGTACCCACATGATATTGTTTAACAAAACGTCTACCTTATTGTATACATTTTGTTCAATAGCTTAGCTGGTACTACTAACAAATTCAAGTAGTTTTGAATTGTCAGGATTCATTAAAATGATTTTGATACTTTAATTTAATTGGTTTTATTTTCTTCAAATTTAATGGAATGTAAAATGTAAATTTGTAAATGACATCTTCTCTAATTACAGAAAATTATAGATTTTTGGAAACTAATTCATTTAGTATAAATCGCTTTCCAAATGTGTCTAAATGCATTTCAGTCCCAAGAAACACAATCCACAATTTCACACCAATGAAGAAAATGGATGTACACCCCGTGGGAAGGAGTGTGCAGTATGTAAATATGTGATTAAATCAAAACCATTTCTTAGGGACGAACGGGAAAGAATACAAAATCTAAGGCCATATAGATTGTCAATCAATAGGACGTATATACTCTGTTTTCTGTAAGAATTGTATCTAAGGCCATATAGATTGTTAATCAGTAGGACTTATATACTCTGTTTTCTGTAAGAATTGTATCTAAGACCATATAGATTGTTAATCAGTAGGACTTATATACTTTGTTTTCTGTAAGAATTGTATCTAAGGCCATATAGATTGTTAATCAGTAGGACTTATATACTCTGTTTTCTGTAAGAATTGTATCTAAGGCCATATAGATTGTTAATCAGTAGGACTTATACACTCTGTTTTCTGTAAGAATTGTATCTAAGGCCATATAGATTGTTAATCAGTAGGACTTATATACTCTGTTTTCTGTAAGAAGTATATCGAAGGCCATATAGACATTTCAATCAATAGGACTTATATACTCTGTCATGTAATGCGCATGCAGATATGGGTCTATGCAGTTTGTAGGGACTAATCAGTAGAACAAACAACATAGACCCTGATCTGCTGGCGCATTATGCGATGGTAGATCAGGGTCTGTATTGTTTGCATTTGGACATGCCTTATACGCGAGTATGGACGGTATTCAAATCCTGGACAACCCGTTGCTCATCTATCCGCTGTCCGTTTGATCCGTTCTTCAGTCGCGATATTTCTGAATTCTGCTATTCCTTTGGTCTTGGCCAGTAGGAGGGCCTCATTATGGTTTGAGAAATAACGAAAACAGACCAATATTAGTCCCTGAGGGTTTCCGTTAGGCTTAAAAACTCGTTCTCATCTAGCAAAGCAATGATTGGATATTTTCGCATTAATTTTGATAATCGAGTGCTTGTCATGGCAACGTGTCAGCTTCGGAAACTTCTCACTTGCACGTACCTGGTATGTGCTTTACATAATCTATGACTTTCTCTGAGAGACAAGTTTAACAACCGGCTAAAAAAATCTTTCTTAGTGACATAGTAAACATTTATTATCCTAAACGTAGATCATCATAATAAATAGTAATAACCCAGATAGATAGATAGATAGATAGATAGATAGATAGATAGATAGATAGATAGATAGATAGATAGATAGATGGATGGATGGATGGATGGATGGATGGATGGATAGATAGATAGATAGATAGATAGATAGATAGATAGATAGATGGATAGATAGATAGATATATTGATAGATAGATAGATAAATAAATAAAGATAGATAGATAGATAGATAGATAGACAGATAGATTGATAGATAGAGAGAGAGAGAGAGAGAGAGAGAGAGAGAGAGGGAGATATATATATATATATATATATATATATATATATATATATAGAGAGAGAGAGAGAGAGAGAGAGAGAGAGATAAAGATAGATAGATAGATAGATAGATAGATAGATAGATAGATAGATAGATAGATAGATAGATGGATGGATGGATGGATGGATGGATAGATAGATAGATAGATAGATAGATAGATAGATAGATAGATAGATAGATGGATAGATAGATAGATATATTGATAGATAGATAGATAAATAAATAAAGATAGATAGATAGATAGATAGATAGACAGATAGATTGATAGATAGAGAGAGAGAGAGAGAGAGAGGGAGATATATATATATATATATATATATATATATATATAGAGAGAGAGAGAGAGAGAGAGAGATAAAGATAGATAGATAGATAGATAGATAGATAGATAGATAGATAGATAGATAGATAGATAGATAGATAGATAGATAGATAGATAGATAGATAGATAGATAGATAAAACTGGCAAGAACAAAGGTTTACCTTGACATGAAAATCGTCGACATTAAATCAAAATCACGAGCAGTACTATATTAAATCAAAACTTGAAAGACTGCAACATGATCAGTCTAGTCAGGCAAAATATTTGATGAATCTGTTATTCATTTGTGTTGCAGGGACACTAATCCATCTACACTATTTACTGGAATAAAAGTATTGACCAGTGATTTATAGGAAAATCATGGTTAATCAAAAAGATCAAATTGTGAGCATTACGTTCGGTGAAGTATTGGATACTTATGTCATTCTACACATCAAATTGTGTGAACACCTACCTATATGAATTCCTTGATTTCTTACACTACAACACTATCATACAAATTACACCAATGAATTCGGAGAATATCAGTCGCTGACATTGAAAACGAATCCCTAGAAACTATAGTCAGTCTATATGTCCGAGAATAACTGTCACTGGTCTTTTAAAACCGGAATCAGTACAAACAATTATTGTGATAATAACTTATCGTCAAATAACGTTATAATATGATAGTAACATTTTCTCATTTTCATTTTTGCAAACCGTCGTGAATTTTATCAATTCCAATGATGATACGCAATGACTGATACATCTTATCTATAGTTTGTCTCCATCCATTATTTACATTGACAGCGTCTGATGATTTCAATCGAATATTATAAAATTATAGAATTGTTATCTGCATCAGACACATACTCTAAATGTAATTTCCAATTCCATGTGTTGATCTCAATCGTTCACTTGCTCATAATATAAATCTATATATGCATCTTATGTTTAAAGTTTGTTTAAATTGGGCTCGGCAATAAATTTCAACATACTTTCAACTTAATTTATTTTTACTTGCATGTATTTTATTGAAAGCTGTCGACGAAAATTAGTTTTATCTCGTTGCAGTGCTCCGCACCTCTATATGGCATTTGTCCCTAGGTCTGATGTATGACCTCTGTTGTCACAATTTCTCTATTTCAAACTCGGATTTTTT